>WBNO01030080.1:1103387-1113653 GCA_013400575.1 Peucedramus taeniatus
CCATCCCATCCCATCCCATCCCATCCCATCCCATCCCCTAAAGCCTCAGCAGGCACTCGCAGCTCAGTGCAAAGTCTCAGTAAACATTTATTGGAAGCTTTGCCACAATACCTTAAGTTGATTTGTGAAACTTGGTCTACAAATACTGAACTACGGAGTACATGGTTTGGATGGTCCAATAAAGGAATAAATAAAGGCAGGTAAAGCTCTGTAAAAAATAAGTCTGGTACAGCTGTAACTACTTAACAGTATTACCAGTAGGATCTCGTATGTGCCTAGGATCAGGAGTGAACACACGGCATCTCCTCAGACCAAATCATTTTTACATAAACAATTGTACAAACTTAAACACTGTAATCATGAAACCTGATGTACAAAACAGGATGTGAAATCACTACCATCAGTGCCAACAACAAGGGCTACCACAGCAAATAGAACTTCTGAATAAAAGGAAAAGATCGGTTTTTACATGTGCTGTCATCACAGGTCGATGGAATTATCCAAAAAGTCTAAAATACATGCGGATACAATAAAACCTTTTATTTTCCAACCCAGACAAAGAGAACTCATGGTCACTTAACGCCATTAGCTGCCAAATACGGATCAGTATGTGAGGCAAACCACACTTAAACACTTCTACACCACCGAAGAGCTAAGGTTGATACTGGTCTATTTTCCACAGCCACGACGCAACGAGTCTTGAAAGCAAACCACGAGGTGAGGGACGCGCTAGAAGTACAGCACTGAGCTACACCAGGTTTGTACACTGCACTCTGACACCCAAAACCACTGGGAAAGCGTCACATTCCACAGGACACATCGGGTATCTACAGCTCTGTGCGTCCAGAGGAGCCACCCTGCCACAGCGGGAAGAGCACTGCAGGATTGCAAAGGCTGGGGGCCCAGAGCAGGCAGTGAAAACCTTCAAGAATGGGAGAACAACACAGGATTGCAAAGGCTGGGCCCAGAGCAGGCAGTGAAAATCCTCAGAACCCCGGTGAGTTCCTGATCCCAGCAGCCAGAGCCCATCCTCGGCGCTTGTGCCAGCCGCTCACACAGGGATGGTTTCTCCAGCGGCCACAGGAAGGTCCAGGAGCAGGATCTGTCCTGCAGGAGCAGCCAGACAGGGCTGTCCCTGTGTCACCTGAGCAGCAGCTCCCAGCAGGGCACCGTGGGCATGGCTGGGGCAGAGCTGCTCCCCTGCTCCATGAAGTCGCGGCAAAAAGCGGGAGCTACGAGGGTTGTTCCAGTGCCACCCCTGCCCTGGGTGGGTGCCACTGCTGAGGGTTGCTCCAGTGCCACCCCTGCCCTGGGTGGGTGTCACTGCTGAGGGTTGTTCCAGTGCCACCCCTGCCCTGGGTGGGTGTCACTGCTGAGGGTTGCTCCAGTGCCACCCCCACCTGGGACAGGTGTCACTCTGAGGGTTGCTCCAGTGCCACCCCTGAGGTGTCACTCTGAGGGTTGCTCCAGTGCCACCCCTGCAGGTGTCACTGCCAGGCTCGCTTTGCCCACGGGTGACACAGAGCCCTGCCCGTCTCCGAGATGCTCTGTGGGATACAAAAGCAGTGCAGCCACTGGCAGGGGTTTCTAAAAAACAGCAAAGACCTCAATGGATAAACTAGATGGCCCAGTATGGAAAATACTTGTAAAAGGTATTTACAAAAGTTGAAAGAGGTTAAATACAATACCACATTCATGTCCCCAAAAGCGCTTCCACTACAGTGCATGTTTAAAAATACAGAGCATTTTTAAAGTATATATTTATATATGTATATATATATATATATATATTGAAGATTAGATTGTGCTTTAAAAAAATCATTACTTCTGGATTTGACTAACGTGAAAACCGAGTGCTGGGAAAAATACTGATTAAAAATACCCAATTTCATATATACTGCTTTTCACATAACATTTTGCTATACATGGGATGCAAGTAAATATAAAAATACCATTTTTCAAGCAGCAGGGTGATCAAAATGAAGAGTATTAATATAGGAGGGCTGATTTTACAAAAGTAAGATAAATGATTAGAGTGAGACAGGGAGAAACTATAATCCAAATTAACTTTTATATAATACTTTTAAAGAAATCTTTATCATAGACAACTCTTAATATATAAATGTTCAGTACTTTTAACTTTAACATTAAATATGGATTACACAAAATACAATCTATGCAAACTGACCCATGCACACTGTCCTAAGAAGGCGATGGAGCCACTGACACGAGCAAGGTTTGCAAACTTTGGTCCTCAGGTCTCAAATTTGACAAAACACATCAAGACCTGACAAGCTTTACTAGTCAATTCCTAATTTCCAGGTTGGCTTTTTAGCCCAGTCCTCTGTGCACAACAGTAGGGAGAACTGAGCTTACAAGGAAGACTGTAATACTATGGAAAATGAGCTGAAAAAAGGAATTTACTGTAATTTACATTTTCAGCTTGACAAAATGGACTATTTGCTGCCATAGTCCCTATCTGATCACAGGAAAGATTTTAAGTTTTGATAACCAGTTATTTAACAACTCTAAACCATGTACTTGCTAATAAATGGGGAGCAGGGGGATTTACAGGTGACATAAAAAATTAAAATGCATTCCAACCGTGCCAAGTGCATATGAACTTCAACCATGTTGAACCAAAGTGATCACCAGGAGTAAAGGCCATTAACATGGATTTAAAAATAACCCCCATGGAAATGCCACACACACACCCAAAGAGGTCAGGCAAGTAACACACACAATTCAAAAAGAACATTAAACTTCAGCATAAAGAGAAAAATAAATTCGCCCCACAGTTACATTCAGTTAAGCATCACATCCAGAAGCTTTGCCCAGTAAGAACAAGCTGTGCTCAGCCTGTCCCACTGGAGCTGGCACTGGCAGGCACACCTGGGGAACCTCCTCCTCCTCCTCCTCCTGGTCCCCTTGCTTTGTAGCCAGGCCCCATCCCAGACCAATTTTTGTTGCGCTTTTTGATGTAGTTGTTCGTTTGGACCCTATGGAATATGGAATGCTCCAGCTGTGCTCCATCCTACCCCTCGTGGTATCAGAACTGTGCTCATCACTAGGGGTAGGTGCTTCCCCTCCCTCCTCACATCTGTGTCCTTGGATGCTGCTGTTTCCAGGTTAAACCACATTCCAGGCTTCCTTCCCTGAGGTTACCTTTGTTTCAGTAAACCAGCACAGCCAGTGATGCCCTACCAAGCTCATTAGTTCTAAGAAATACAGAAATCCTGCAAAATAAAATTGCTCCAAAGCTCCATTGCTTTGAAAGAGAACCGTTTCCTACACCCTCCTCTCAAAGGTGACTCGTTTTTCCCAAAACCTAATGAGGACAGAGACTTCAAGCAAAAAGCTCCTATAAAACTATTGTAATTTTAGAAAAAAATCCAGATCTTCCTGAAGAGAATTTATTGCCGCTGATTGGTCCTGAGAAAGCTTTAAGCAACAATACATTTGCACGTGTTTTAACTGCTGCCTTTTCTGAGAAGGTACATGGGTCCTGAGATTAAAAATCATGTTTTACTCTATGCACTTAAGCTTGGAAAACGCTTCACTGTGCGGATCAAATATGAATTACAATTTGTCACACTACACCTTCCTTCTGTGCCAATTTATTGAAGCAGATTTCCTTCCAGACACTGACAAATTAAAGTTCTCGGGATGAAATGCAACAGTATAATGCCACACGTGTGCTTCCTCACATTGGAGTGGCATTTAAGGACTTCAGATCTTCCTTTTC
The DNA here is from genome assembly GCA_013400575.1 of Peucedramus taeniatus. Lineage (NCBI taxonomy): Eukaryota > Metazoa > Chordata > Aves > Passeriformes > Fringillidae > Peucedramus > Peucedramus taeniatus. The sequence goes on from WBNO01030080.1 coordinate 1,107,133, forward strand.
CCTCATTCCCCACCTCCTGTTAAAAGCTATGGTGTGAATTTTTTGGCCTGGATACCAGAAAATTCCTCGTCTGATACTCTATGAAAGGCAACTTCAAGGCAATGAAATAAGCCAACAAAACCACAAAAACATTCACAACTCTGAAGAAAAAATATGGACCCACAGCAGTTACTTCTCAATGGAAGTGCTTGGTAGCTTGAGATTTTTTTTTTCTTTTTAACCGTTAAAGTGTCAAATTTGCATATGTTTAACTCAATTTCAATATCTGAAAGACTACTCAATTTGCCCTTATAAAAACTTTACAAAAGATGCTTTTAAATGCTTGTAAAAGTAAGCGTTTATCTACTGAGAAAATTCTAGTACTGGATAAAACTCTGAATATACAGCTGAATTTTGTAAATGTTTTTTCTTTCTCCTAGAAGTCTAACGGCTGAGTGTTTAACCTAGATAAATTAGTCTCAGACATGACGAAAAGTTATAACTTTGCACACTTTTTACCATGTGATGTTTTGTTGCTTTGTAACTTGGGATGAGACAGTGCTTAGGGTTCTTCCAGAGCTGGTGTACAGTGGTGAGCAGGGCCGGGTTCACTGCTCGCTGCCCCTGTCCAGGTTCTCGATCACCCTGGAAAGGCGGATGTTCAGCAGTCTGATCTGGCTGTCCAGGTGATCCATCTTCTCCTCCAGGCTGCTGTTGCTGTTTCTCCTCCAGTAAAACCCGACGGGCCCCGTCATGAAGTAGACGGCCACGACGAAGCAGAGGGGCAGCACGGCGTGCTCCGGGTCGCCCTCGTACTTCTGCAGGATGTACACACAGGACAGGGTGAACAGGGCCACCCTGGCGATCCAGAAGAAGCGGCCAAACAGCATGTGCAGCAGGTAGAAGAAGAATCCAAGGAAGAGAGACAGAAACCAGTAGGCCAGTAAAATGGCACCGATCAGCAGGAGGGCGCGGGTCGGGTTGTTGGCAATCGCTGCCGGGCTGAAATAATGAGTCAGGTTGGAGGCTGGAAAACAAAGGGAAATGTGCAGGATGTTAATGAGCGTGGGCCCAAGGTGGCACGGGGCAAAAACACCAGCACGGCTCCAAAGGGTCAAACCCCCACAGCAGTGGGGTCACGGCTGTGTTCTCTAAAGGGTAAAGCTCCTTCACCTATTTCTGGACGAGCCTTCTTCAAATCACTGGCTCAGCTCCAACGATTCAACTGAATTCATTCCAGGAAAGGTGCTAAAGGCTCTTTAAAGACAAACCACTGTAGAGCCCGAGGTCAAAACTCATACTGGGGCTACAGATCCTGCTTTGTAAAAGTTACATTCTAAAGGCTCTCAGCTGAATCTTTCCTTCCTCTAGTCCTCATTGATTTCCCTGAGCTGTTCCTGGCTGTGTGAACGCATTTAATGATGACACCAAGGAACCAACCGTGCCTGGTAATTCATTCTATACACACCCTGTAGATACACATACAGAAATGGAATGGTGGGGTTCAGTCTTCTTGTTTGAAGGTACTAATAGGAAAATCAAAGCCATGTGAAGCAGAGAGAGACACCACTCATGGATGTTTAAGCAGCATGATAAAATGTAATTGTTTTCCCGTTTGCTTGTAAACACTGATACAGGCTGAGACAGTTCAAGGGTGAACAGGCATCACACTTACCATCAATTCCAAGAACATCTAACAAATCAGTCCATATTCTCCAGAATGTGTCCATTAATACATCCACCCCATTCACAAACCTCTCTGTCAACCTTGAGAAAAACTGAGAAATAAAATTGAAAATTAAAAAAATCCTCAATTCCTAAAGTAACACTTTGAGACTTATTCGTCATGAGTAGAATCATAATTCATTAAGCAAGAATTGCAGATTATTTTGTAGTCCCCACGGGAAAAATGGTAAATCTGATTTTTTTTTAAAACTCTGAATCATGAATTTATGCGTTGCAATTATCGTTATTTTAGGTATTTTGGCACGTAAATGCACACGTTGGAAGGATTTAAAAATGCACTTTATAGGTTTTACTATCGTTTTGACGATTAGAGAAAACACTATTACCAACAACTGGTAAAGCAAACCAAAGAATTCGTTTTATCAAGCAACTGAGAGATGTCCTCAGCATCACACGCAAACGTCTCGGGTGTACTCAGAGGTCAATCCAGCAGAATTTATTAGGGAAAGCAGGCACAGAGCAATGCACAGCTCCCGCACGCCTGCTTTCTGCGAGTTCCGACGGCCCTACAAGCACAGGATGCTCTGCTGATGCAGCCAGACCGGATTCCAGCCGCTCCTCACCGCCAGCCAGCGGCCCTGGCCATCTCCCCCACCTCACACCACCTCTCTTTAAGCATTTAGCTGCTATTTTCCCCCACTTTGCTCAAGCCTGGCCTCCCGCTTTTCTCCCCACAGCAGCGCTCCGGCCGTTCCGCCGCCTCGCACCGGGATGAGGCCCCGGCCGGTCCAGCACCGAGCGGGGCGAAGGAGGCGCGGGGCTGCGGCCCCAGAGCCGCCCGTTCACCTTCGGAGCACCGAGGCGGAGGGAGAAGAAGCCAAAGAGACGGAGGGGAGAGGAGGAGGGGGGGCGAGCAGCAACCGGCGCCTCACCTTCTGCAGGGCCCGCACGTTGTCCTCGCCGAAGAGGCCGCTGACGCCCTGGTAGAGGCCGCTGGCGGCGCGGCGGAGGCTGTTCTGGCGGTCGGCCCCGCNGCCCAGGGAATCGCGGGCAGGCGGGATCCTGCCCCTCTGAGAGGAGAGAACGGGAAAAGGGCCGTGTGGGAAAGGGCCCAGGGAACCGCGGGCAGGCGGGATCCTGCCGTTCTGAGAGGAGAGAACGGGAAAAGGGCCGGGTGGGAAAGGGCCCAGGGAACCGCGGGCAGGCGGGATCCTGCCCCTCTGAGATCACAGAAAAACGCCGGGGGGGAAAGGGCCCAGGGAACCGCGGGCAGGCGGGATCCTGCCCCTCTGATCTGCGCCCGGAGCGCTGCGCTGGTGCCTCAGGGTTTAGCCTTTGTATTTTTCAGATTCTGTGCTGCTTCATGGTGTAGTTCTGAGCTTCATATTAGGGGATGGTAAGCTCTCTTCACAAAGTAAGGAGACAAAACAGTTTCTTCTCTAGCTGGGGACCAAGGACAACCAATCGAGATCTCAGGCCCCCAAGAGCACAAACAACGTTGACTGAAGAGAGAAAAACAAGAAGGAATGGGACTTAAGGGGCTAAAGCTGTAACTGGACAATTAACTTCAATATGCAAATGGATCAGAACTGATCAAAGTGAGAGACCTCGTGACCTGTCATCTTTTTTGTGACCATTTTTGGGTGTAGCCCTGGCTGGGCTCTTGTGCTGCCCAAGGTGGATCCATTGAGCCCTTCTAATAAATCCCTACTTTATTCTGTAACTCTGTCCAGTCTCTGTTCTAGGTCAGCCTTCCCAAGGCATCGTGCCCAGCTCGGGGCTGCTGAGTGCAGGAGAGATAAGGAGCTGCTGGACAGGGTCCAGCAGAGGCCACAGAGATGATTTGGGGTTTGGAGCATCTCCTATGAGGAGAGACTGCAGGAGCTGATTTTATACTCCGTGTTCTTGATGTTTAAACCATGTGGCTCAGCCTAGGACTGGTAGCTGAGTAGACATTTAGAATATAGACATCTCTGCTGTGGCCTTTTTCCCAGTTTTGGTCTGGCCAAAGCACTTATTTTCACATTTAGCAGAACGGCTTGGACATCTCAGCATTGTTTTCTATTTGGCCCTGGAAGGGCTGGGCCCACATCCAGGAAGGTACTTAGGATTCGATTTCAGCAGGATATAGATGCTTTATATATTTATAAAGGGTGCTTTCATTTAAGATTTGCTGATCTGTTGACACCTGTGTCTAGTCTGAAGCCTCATCCTCTTCCAGAACAGGTTGGGAACTGGTGATATTTTGGATGTTCTAAGGAGGTTTCTGGTTATCTGCCCTCAATCCCATGTTGTGCTTATACTCTGAGCACAGGCTAAATGGCAGCTTCTGGGGCATTTCTTGCATGTTAGTGGCCTCATGATACAAAAAAAAAAAAAAAGATGATAATTATCTTTCATGACTTGCTTTCTGTGCCTTCTGGTATAATTCTTTGATTTGCTTCCAGTTGGCATGGCCTTCCCTTGTGCTGTTTATGGTTCCATGGGCCTTGTTTGTGCAAATTTGGGAACGTTCCTGTTTCTCTGGGTGAATTTCCAATTTGAGGGGGAATCCCCTCAAAATCCCATCTCCAAAGTGCCTGTTGTGTCTTCCCATCTGTTCTTCACAGAGGCCTGTGGTAGTGGCTGTCCTTTGCACGAGGTCAGCACAATTTGGGAAACCTTCCTGGTATTTCATTGATATCCTGACCTATCTCAACAAACCCATTTCAGGTGTGTTTATCTCTCCACATGCCCAGCTCTTATGAAATTACAAAGTATTTCACCCTCCTCGTTTAAATAAATGAAACAGTGTCTGCTCAAAGAATGCATTGCATCATGGCATGAAACACAGATCTCAGCCACACTCAACTTCTGAATGAGGAGAGCTGGGAGGTTTCTAGAAGGGTCCTCTGGTGAGGATCTCACTGTACAGAGAAAGCATGAGTGTATTTCCTCATTTAATCTACACTAAAATCTGTGTAAGCTGTTTTACTCAGGTATTTAACAACAATTTGAACAGTCTTTAGAAAAAATTGGGGGCTTCTAGGTGCCTGAGTTTTAGCAGATGGCAGGGTTCTCTCTTTTAAAATCATCATTATGCTCAAAAAAGTGGCCTTAAAGAAAGCCAGCTGATGTTACAGTTCTTAACCTCACTGACCCTTATTTTTCTGTCTTTGCTTCTTCTCACAGCCTCAACCTGTCATAGCTGATCTCTTTATGACCATTTGTTATTTTAGACCTTTTTTTCCTTAATGTCCTCCCCATGAGATTTTTCTTGCAATGTGTCAATGTTTCTTTTCTTCTTTTTATTTTTTTCCTTTTCATTTTCCTTCTCCTTTTCCTTTAGTTTTCCTTTCCCTTTTCTTTCTTTTTCCCTTTCTGCAAATGCCTTTGATTATGATTCTGGTTAATTGTACTCCTGACACCATACAGAGGTTGCAGAGATCATGGACATAAATGAGCCAGGAATTCCTTATTCTTATCCAGACTCATTAACCAGCTGGCTGATGCTCTGAATATTGGATTTTTTCCTTAAAAAAGAAAAAAAAAATCCAGAATCTTTATTTATCTTAATCCAGCTGTTGGTTCAAGGGATCATGGTCAGGCCTCGGCGTATTGCAGAGATTGCCCTGAGGTATTATTACAAAACTTTTATCTCTCAGATCCTGGCATTTCATCAGTCTCTTTTTTTTAGTCTTGCAGGTGACTCCAGGTTAGCTCAGAGCCCACAGCAGGGTAGTGCCATCAGCAGCATTATTGCTGCTCTTCAGCTCTGAAGCTTCTTTTAAACAGCCCCTAATCTAATCTGAGGCAGAAAACATGATTTCATTTCTACCCTATTATTACTATTAGCAGGCATAAGGCAAGGCTTAAAAAGATTTGGAAATGGACAATTCCAGTTAATCTTATTCAGGCTATTTTCCTCTGGCTATCCTAATCTAGTCTCCAAACTAATTGCAGCAGTCACTGCTGTCCTGTTAATGCCCATTTTCTCATTAAAGGTCTGTTTAATTTTCCTTCTTTTACTTCTGATTTTTCCAAAGACACCTTTGAAAGAGGGAAAAACTGGTTTGGATAAGGGAAAACTGGAATGAAGGCAGTGAGCACGGATGCATAACCTCCTCTTAAATTAAGATACAATAGTAAAACTGCTGCTAATAAGTGAGAAAGTGCTATCAGGCTTTCCTAAAAGCCCAATTTTATCAGCAAATCCACCATTCCCCTTCGGCCCTGAGCTGTAAAGGGTCATTCCTTTCTAAATTGCACCTTTTTCAGCCCAGCGAGAGGATTTTTGGGTCCCTTCTCAGGTGATTTAGCTGCTTATTTTCTTTTTAAGAGTTCAGGTTGCTTTGGGTGGGAGAAAGCAGCAATTTTGCTGCTGCTTTTAGGAGGAAACACTTGGCAGAAAGGGAGTTTTGGCCATTAGAATGGGCTGCTCGGGAAGCTGAGGGAATGGCCGGCCCTGGAGGCGTTTCAGGAAAGGTTGCATGAGGCGCTCACTGCCCTGGTCTGGTTGACAGGGTGGTGTTGAGTCATAGGATGGAATCGATGACTTCAAGCGTCTTTCCCGGCCGAATCGATGCCGTGACTCTGTTTTTTTATCCCAAAAGGGGCAATTTCGGCATCGCCTCAGCGCTGAGGGGAGCCGCGGAGCCACCCCCGCCCCTCCCGCCGAGCGGCATGAGAGCGCTGCTCTGATTGGGCACACCTCCCCCCGATCCGGCCGCTCATTGGTCGGCAGGGAGAGGGCCTTGAGAAACCTCTGCGCCGATTGGTCCGTGCTGGCGTCGGCTCTTCCCCCGTCGGGCCAGCCGCGAGGAGAGCGGGCTCTGGGCTGATGTGGGGCCAGGCGCGCCGCAGCCAATCAGGAGCGG
>WBNO01030081.1:0-82053 GCA_013400575.1 Peucedramus taeniatus
ATTATTATTATTATTATTATTAGGGGAGCATCGTAGCTGTCTTTACAGTTTGATTGATAGCAAAGAGAAATATTTATGGACAATGCAAGTGACCACAATTTAGCTTAAAATTTTGCATAACTGATCACCAGACCTCATTAAAATTGAACTCCTCGTGTTACATTTAATTTTCCTAGAGAGCAAGACCAGACAGCAGGGGAGGAAGGAAATATTTTGCCTGCACAAAAATGTATCTTAAGACTTATTAAAAAAAGAAAGAGTCTGAGGGGGGAAATGACAAAGATTCCTGGGAATGACTTCCTGGGCTCTGTTCTGCCTCCAGGGCTTGCCAGTCCTTTGTTGCCTTTGCTGATGCTCAGAACAAAACTGAGGCATTCTGGAACCTTCTTTGACTAACAAGTGGCTCAGGGCCGCCAGCTCTGTCCTCACACTCCTGTCAAGTGTGGTTAACTGAGTGAATTCCCAAATGGAAAGTGATTTCCCTGCCACATCCCTGCTGGGGACGAGTCACACCCAGACAGAACCGCGAACACCAAGGCCTTGTCCCCAAGAATGAGGCATCAGGCATGTGTGTCTGGGCAAAACATTCTGTCCTTGGTGTCTGATTGATTTATAAAGCTTGTTTTCAGTGTGTTTGGGAAGGGATAAAGGAGAAAAGAGCAGAGCCTCATGCCTCAGAACTCCTTAATTCCTTGCAGTGGGGCATCCTATAGGAACAGTGTCTCTTGTGCTTTCCTGGGTGAAACAAGGGGGTCAAACAAATGCTGAGTATTCACCCAAACCAATAGAGATTATTAATTTCTCTGCCTCCCTAGTCATTCCTTCTGCAAACAGAAGGGAAGCCGAATTTCTCTTTGGCTCAGTTGAAAATTTTTGTTTTCCATTAAGCATAAAGTTCTTTTCATCCTTGGGAATCCTTAAGCTCAAGACAAATACAATTTGGATAACAGAAAAACCCTGTTTTCTTTTGAAGAGACTCTTCATTTCTGAAATGCCAAAATGGGATATTATCTGTCTTATTTGCTCTTGTTTCCAGATTAGCTATTTGAGAGAGTCAAAACAAATTTGTGAAAATCTTCCTGCACCCTAAAATTATTTTTACAGCAAACAAAAAATTGACCTCTCACATTATACCCAGCTATAGTTACAAAGATTTGTTTCAGACTTTTCCTAAGCACGTTTTCCTCTTCAGCTTTTATTAGCAAGGACAGAAAAGCTCAGTTTCCAAATGATGTGGACTTTCAGGCCACACATGGTCTGTAGTGTGGGAGAGCTGGTGGAATGCTGGTAATCTCACATATACAGGCAGAAAATGCCCCAATCTCCCATCAAGATCCCATCTTTAAAGCACTTAACCATGGACCATTAGCACTTTAAATGTGGTGCAGATCATCAGGGCTGATTTAGACAGAAGAATGAAATGGTATTGATTCAGGATTATGGCCAGGTAAAGACACCATCATGCCGTTTGTTTTGTGCTTGATGTTCATTAAATGAACTAATTTATGAATAGGATTAATGTGATCTATAGAACAGAGAATGGAATGGAAAGCAGTACCCTGAACGGCATGAACTGGAGATTGGATTAGGATTCAGAGGAAGAAAAGAAAGGAAATATAGGTACCCTATGTACTTTGGCCTGAATTCTGCTGTAGTGAGGGAAAGATGGATTCTCATGAGCATAAATACACAACCTCAGGCTGCCAGTTTGCAATGGGATAGATCAGGAGAGGGTTCAGGTACAGAGCTGTAAATTGTTTCCCCCTGCACCCATAAATTAGCCCCAAATACCCTCAGTGCTCCTGTTTCTCTCCTCTAAAACATCAACTACAACAGCTTTCCCCCAAAGGTGCCCTGTTTGCCATTTTGCACTTGGGATAGTCACTAATTTTCTCCCCTCTCCTATGAACCCAAATTTCACAATTGGTTTGATATTTACTTGGGGAGCTGATGAGAACATTTTTTTAATGACTACATCTCAGTGGGGAAAAAAAGTGAGTTTTGCATATAAGTATCCACAAGACACCATAAATTGGTTTCCAGATTCTTTTCCCTTCTCCCACCCTCTGACAGTCAGCACCACTCCTGGGAGGGGAATCCTGCAGTGTTGCTGTGAGTAGATCTTGACAGCCTAAGAGACAATGGTCCCTGAGGGCTTAAAAACCAGCCTGTGCCTCAGGAGACACATTTCCAGCCCCCCTTGTGATAGCAGCCTCTGCTGATCCTGGCTTTCCTTTTCCCATCTCACCTGTTCCATGCTGAGTAACCATTTTGAGACAGGGACGATCTCTTAGGTCACAGGACAAAGCAGCCTTGACCTCACCAGAGGTATAAAGTGCTGGGGTAACACCTGTGAGGAAAGCAAAGGCTCTTCATCCCCCTTCCTTTTGTCTGAAGCTGAGAGAGGAGTAAGCTGGTGTCCTCAAGAGGCTTGGAAAACAAATCACTTTGGTGTTTGTTAAGTGCTGAACTTCACACACTACAAGACAGGCAGGCAACCTGCTCTGCTAATTAAGACCCAGGGTAGGAAGCAAAATGGGTGAAACTTCCACAGGAAGGCTGGAATGACTCACTAGTTATTAAACTCTGTTAAGCCAAAGAAATGCCAGCAAAGTCCCTTTTTCCTCCATCTCCCAGCCCAGCATCATGCAGATATCACAGAGAGGGGAATCAGGTTTTCCCAAGTGTTTTACATCTTCACTGCAGCATCTGCCCCAGGCACAGAGCACCCAGGCAATTTTATCCAATTTGTTAGTAAGAGATATCAGACTTCTCCATGGTGTCTTTAGTCTCCCAAGTTCCAGGACGAAAAACCTCTGAGTGCAATTCTGGAGCAAAAATGGCTCCAAGGCACCCAGGTTAGATGAATGTGCTTTAAAAGCATCTGTTAACTCTGTACTTCTTTTCAGCTGTAAAAATTACTTCATATGCTGTCTGCAATCCCCATTTATAGGACTTCAGTGGTTTGGTGGATGGATGGAAGGAAGGAAGCCTGGAGCATGCAGAGAGGAAGGTATTGCAGAGCACATTTTGTAGTAATCACTTGAATTTTTCTCATCCTCCTCCCTACAGGGTGATGTCTGTGCAGGAGTCTGGGCCTGTGGTTTCCAAAGCATCACTCACCCCCTGCTTGTTCACAAAACACAGCCTGGAAGGATTTGCTTCTGCTGCACTGGCCACAGAAGGCTTTGCAGACTCACATTTGCCTGGTGGGCTCCCATGCCACCTTTAGTTTTGCAGCTGGCTCTGCCTGTTTTGTGGTGGGAGGACTCCCAGGGAGCAGGGGAGCCCAGCTGGGAAGCAACTTTCCATCTGAGTGGCACAAAGAGGCGTGGAGGGGAGTGGGATGTTGCTGCTGATGTGGAGCTGTAACCCTTGAGGGATGAATGTGGCACATGCAGCCCACAGGGTGATGTGAGAAAGCAAATCCATGATCCCAGGGTGATCTGATGGCCTGGCTCTCTCAGGACTCCTGTGCTTCCACAAGCAAGCATTTCACTGCCTCTCACCCACCAAGGCCCAGTGGGCACTTCCTGCTACAAATATCCTCGATTGCCATTTGTTCCTGGTTCCTCAACCCACCCAAAATAGTTCAAAAGGCTCAACTGTCCTTTTTTTCTTTACTACTGTCACTCCATTTTCTATTGCTCCTCATCACACCAAACCAGAAGTAAATAAATGAACCCAAACTTAATTTTATACACACATATGAGCAGCACAAAGGAGCCATGAACATCATCAGCAAAAAGCACTAATTCCAGCAGAGTTTCCAAGAGCCCTTCATGGCATGTGATGAGCCACTGTTCCAACAGTGTGGGGCTGTTTCTCCATCTCTCCCTCCCTCCATCCTCCTCCAAACCCTGGCCACCCTCATTCCACAGCTCTCCCTGGCATCCCAGGGCTGTTTCCCTGTTCTTGCCTCTCCCTGGGCTCCCCCTGCACCCTCAGCTGCCCAGGGTGCTGGGGATGGAAGGGGCACCTCCTGCCAGTTGGCATCTGGAGGGAGTGGTTGGGGCTGAACTGTTGCCATTGGAGATGGCAGCAGATGCTTCCTGATGGAGGCTGCAGTGCCTCATTCAGGGCTTTGTGGTTTGAGACAGAATCCAAATCATTTCCAATTAGGAGACTGCAGTGACAGCTGCTCTGAACAGGGCCTTCTCTTGCAGCTGAGAACCTGCTGCACGTTCAGCTGGGGCTGGATACCTGAGTTTCCAGCATGGAGAGCTCAGCCTGGGCTTTATTATAACATCTTTTTCTTCCACCTCTTGTTAAGCCATTCCTCTCTCCCACACAACACCACTTCTCATGAGGAATTTGGCAGTTGAAACATCCTTATCTCTCCCTCACCAAAATCCATCCATTTTCTCCTTTCTATATGCAGAATTTAATTTTCCTGTTGTGCTGTCCAGCTCCCCCTCTTCCTATTTCTCCCATTACTTCTGCCTGCCCTGAGATGTATGGGCCTTGTCAGGCAGTTTGGGCCTGACCCAGGCAGCCAAAATCAGTAGAAAACCTGGTTTTATTTTGCCTGGGGAGAATTCATCACAGAAAGTGTCTCATTTAGGGAAATTAAGGATGAAGGAAAGGGAGAGCTGGAAATTTATTCTGGTTTGGTGTTAAAAATATATCCATATACTGCTGTGTTAAAGGCTGATATTTTCTTTCCACTTTTCTTTCATTCTTGCTCGACCCTATCACACAGTCCAGAGGCAGAATCCAGGAGAAAGGGGCATTGGGCCCCTTGCTGGCTGGAAAATTCTGCCTGTGGTAGGCAGTGAAAAGGATAAGCCACTTTTGAACAAGAAGACACATCTCTCTCCATTCTGTGCCATAACAAAGGCAAATCTAATCCTGAAAATACAAACTAGACAAATCCTTTGGAAGGAGGAAGGGGAATATGTGGGTGCTGGCTTTAGTTCTGATTCAGTTAAATCCTTGTTTGTCTGGAGACTGAGCCTCTTGAGCAATCCCAGAGCAAACCTTCAATGGTGCAGAGTCCTGGAGATCCTCCTCCAGAACTGCTCTCTGCCCTCCCCAAACACAGGGACATGGATTTTCCTGATCTCCCTTTTCTATCTCCCAGTCCCAAATGCAGTGAAAAGTTTGTGGTTTCCTCGGGGAGGATTTCCAGGTGTTTTCTCTTACAGGGGAAGGTGTCACTTGGCTGCCCCACACCCATCCAATGTTTGCACCATGGGCACCTAGGAGCTGTAGTGATATATGATCTCCTCAAGCCAGTTCTTATAAGCTCTCAGAGATATATATCACACCCAAGGTAGCTCAACTACCTCAGATGGAATAAAATTAGCAGGATGGTTCAAGTGGTAGTGTTGAAAACAAAAAAGTTTACTAACGAAAAAAATAAAAAAAACACTCCTTACAGAGAAAACCCGAGTTAGGTGTAAGGTCCTTGCTCGTGGTAAAACACCCCACAAAATCAATTATTTCCTTTGTTCTTTTCCTTTTCTAGTAAATTGCTTAGGTGGGACTTTTTGGCTTCTGTCCAATTAGCTCTCCTTAAGTTTGAGGTGAAGTCCCTCAGGTCCTATGAGGTGTCTTCTTCGTCGATTGAGGAAAGAAGCTTCTAGGCTTTTTTCCTTTTTAAGAAGACAAAGGGTAATTTAGTCACTCCCTCAACAGAAGGCACATTCCTACACTGTAGGGCAGATTTGGAGGAGCTGTAGGGCAGGTCTGAAATCAGAATTCTTTCCTCTGCTATAGAAACCCACATCTGGAGGGAACCCAGCATCTCTGTCAAGAAACTCTTGGCATGGGGGGGCACCACCCATGTTGAGAAGGTGACACCAAGGGGAGGCCAAGTCCTACCTTGACACAGATGATGCAAACAGCAGTGCTGGGCTGTGAACAAACCCCTGCTGGTGTCAAATCCACTGGTGCCTACAAGAATTTTGACAGCAGCTTTTGGCACATGATGTTTGTCTTGATCCCTTCATGGCTGTGCTCTTAATAGCACTTTTCATTTTCCTGGGATCCAAGAAGGAAGATTTTAGGCCAGGAGATTTTTCAGTGGTATTGGGATGAGTGTTGTCTATTAATTCATGTGGAGCTCTTAGGTGCTACAGAAGATAAGTGCCTTGTAAATGCAGATAAATAGATCAGATTAGACCTTGACAGTGGTTCATGCAAAAGGCATTTTTATGTGCAAAAAATAATAACATTGTAGAGAAATAGCTGTTGTTTGAAACCTTGGGCTAGAGCTTCCATAATTGATATTGTTGGAGGAAAGATGAAGCTAATGGAGAAGAGCTGCTGTGATTGCCCTCTTGTCATTGACTAATTCTTCCAGCAACCAAAGTGACATTACCCAGCTCCCATTTAGACCTCCAAGCAAGTGGTCACATTTTTCAAGAGAGCACAGCTCAATGAGCACTGAATCCTTTCACAGCCCTCCTTGCCACTGCTGTAATTGCAGGGATGAGGGAAGGGGAGTGATTTTGAAAATCTGCCCTCTCCTTTACATCCTGACTGCTTGGAAATCTCAACCACAGAGTGGCTCAGAGAGAGGCAAGAGAAATGTCACTGCCCAAGAATCTGGATGCATCCAGGTCCCTGATGGAAATCTCATCCTCAGCAATTTCAAAGGCAGTGCAATGAGAAGATTTTGGGTTCCTGTCATTGTCAGCTTGAAAAGGGTTGGCAAAAACTCAAGTTTAACCCATTCAGGCCTAAGCACCCAGCAGATGGGAGGTTCCTCCAGTGGTGCAGGTTCACACCGTTCTAAGCTACAAATGAAGGAAAACCCTGGATTTCAATTTATCCACACAAAAATAAAAACCAGAAAGGCAAAAATAAACACCTGAGTGATCCTGGGAGTCCTGAAAGAAGCAGCAGTTTTGTTCCTCTAACAAGTTACAATGAAGTACCAGCATTACTCCCTCAGCCCCATCGCATTAGGTACAAAACACAAGTGCTTAAAAGCCAAGGGATAAATAATTAACAGCATCATACATCTTTTATTCCCTACATAAAGCATATAAAGGGTGAAATCCTGACCCATCCAAAGGAAACGTCAAAGATCTTCTTGACTTTACATGAACTTGTGTTTCACCTAAATTGTTTTGTCAAACACAGTGAAATGTGTTGTAAGATTCCTCCACAATCTTAATTTTGACCCAAGAGAGAGAATTTTCTATCATCACTTCTTGAATTTAAACAGAAAACAAACCCCTTTTAAAAAATGTGAAACACACCTACCAAATGAATGTTAATTTGAAGACAAACAATATTATGGAAATATGTTTTTTTAGTATAAAAATGGGCATATATTCACTTATTGAAGATTCAGTATCACTTAACAGTAATGGTACTGAGAAATACTTCAACTAACTAATGGTATTTGCCACCTAAGGATATTCTTTAAAAGAAAATATTTGTACACCAAATTCAATTAAATAAAAATGCCATATAAAAGAGGAAAAAAAAGAAAACAATTTACAGGTTAAGCATGAGGTTGTTTTGTCAAAATAAAAACTGCACTTTGTAGTCTGCTTAAAAACATATATTTATTATATTGACAATATAGGGTTTCAGGAGTCCTTAATCATTAATTTCCCTGTTTTTAAGTGTGAGGGCTTTGCAAATGGTGCGATAAGTAAGTACATTGTTGTCACTTAGCAACCTTAACTTGTCTCTGAAATGAGTTGTTTGTTTCTATAATAAATGAGACACTCGGATACCATGGAGATGAGCAGAGACCTTGTCTGCTTTGCCAGAGCCCATCCTGGAAAACGGGATATTGCTTGGAGGGATGAGGTCCTCACACAGAGGAGCAGCTCTTCACTCCTTCCACGGCACAGAAACATGGGCACTGCTGGGATTGTGCTGCTCTGAGGACAAGACTCACTCTCTTTTTGGGCAGAAAACCTGGAATTTTGGCCTTAGCCATGGTCACCTCTCCAGTGTCCAGGACGTGGGGGGTTTGCAACCAGCTCTCAAATGCTTTTATTGTTGTCATCAGCCTTGAGTGAGAAACTTTACTCTTCACACTGAGCTTCATGCTCAGAAAACAGCATCTTTTCATCTCCAGGCAGCCCTGCTAGAACCACATTAGGCCTCTTCTTGGCCCCTAATTGCTCCTTTATTCCCCTCTTCTGCTGTAACACAGCTCTAAGGCAGTTTAAGCAGCTGGAGAAAGATTGCTGGCCTCTGGGAAGTCTGTGATAAAGAACCTCCACTATGGCTCCTGCAGATGAGAACTGATGCCACACCTTGAGGGCTGTGTCTGGGGGGAAAAAGAGAAAAGGCAAATAGCATGGCTGAGATAAAGCTCCCTCAGATCTGAGCTTCTGGTATCTGGGAGTAAATTAAAGCACAAGGGTTAATAACAAATTAAAATAAAAATCTGTAAAAACAGATTTTAGACAACTCTGTTCTCTTCTAAAACTGTATTTAATTGTACAAGACTCCCTGTCCAAGTAAATCCCTGGACACTGTTGGTCTGCTAGAGCTCACCTGACTTTTCCAAATCTTCTCCTCCCTCACTCCTTTCCCCTATTTCCTGACATTCACACAATCTGCTTGTATGGCTGTTCCAGCTCCTTGAGTTTAAATTAATCTTTTAAAGAAGGATGAACCACACAAACTTTCTTTTGGTTTTAGAAATCACATCCATATTCATAATCCACTAATCATGTTTGATAAATCAGGATTCATTGTGAAACACGCTAGCCCTTCATGTTGCTTCACTTTTTAATCTCACAGGGGAAGCAATCATCTCTGCCAGGGGGCTGGGCTGGGCTGTCTCGGGTGTCTGCTTGAGTCAGCTCCCTTGTTTGTACAATGCAGCTTGTGCTCCTGGATCTAAGCTATCATCTAAAAACATAATTAAGTCTTCAGCACTTCAGTGGCAAGAGGAATCTTCACAGTGTGAATCAAACAGCATCTTCTCAGTGATGCTGGCCTGAGCCTGCAGCTCAGAGCTTTCTTCTCATTCCAGTGGTGTAAGCACACTGAAACCTCGAGATGCTTTGCTGCCAGGCCAGCCATGGGAAGAATTGCAGCTGCAGTCAAAGAATAAACAGAGAGATGTTTGTAGGGATCAGCAGGCTCTGTTATTATGCAGTGGCTGGTTTAACCAGGTGCAGTGTGTGGATAAGGGCGAGGAGGTGGCATTTCTGCCCCTCACACCATTTGGACAGGAATGTGCATGTTTGAGTGTTTTCTAACTGTTTGCAAAATGGAATTTTTTGGCAACACCTAGGTAAGTGCAAGATTAGCTACATCACCTTGTTTTTGTACCTCTATCAGTCCATTAATCCTGATCTTTTCTTCAGAAGAGGAGTCTTCACATGAGTCCAGTTCCTCTGATCTATTCCGTCTGCTTTTCCTGCTGCCAGCTCCAAGATAATCCCTTTTTCCCCCAGCCTGAGGCAGGAGAGAAGCAGCCCACAGTGGGGGAAGGACAATGACAAAGTGAAGTACTCTGGGCCATGAACCTCCTCCTGGGGATGATGTCAAGGTTCTGGCTCTGCTCCACACACTGGAGTTGCTCTGCTTTCCCTCAGTCCCAAGTTTTGGGCTCCCCTGCTTTCCCAAAGAAATATAGGTGTTATTTGCTGAAGCAGATTCTAAGCCTGCCACACTTAATAATTCAGTGGTGAACTTTCGAGCTGTGTTCAGGTTGAAAAATAACTTGCTTTAGTAAGTACAAAATCTCCATTTCTGCTGCTTTTGCTTCTCCTTCCCTCCTCCTCTCGCCCGTGGCCCCAGCAGCCCCTGCAATCCAAACACTCCCTGTTATTATATTTTGGAGCAAAAAGGAAAGGCAGGAGGGGGAGAAGAAATTAATTTCCTCTCTGTGGGATGTTTATTGTTTTTCCTGCTCTCAGCCATCCAAGGTCTCTGTCATTTTACGTGACATTTTATAATGGGAACAGTTCTTGTGGGTACCAATGAGTTCATCTGCAGAGAACGTGGAGCCTGGAGATTTAAATTTATACCTGCCTGCCATGGCTGTAATTGGGACTCCCGGGAGAGGAAACCCTGACAAGTGACACAAATAACCCTGCCAGACCCTCTCAGGTCCTGTAGCAGCAGGAACCCCAGGATGACTTCCATGATCAAATTACCCTTAAACAAATGCTCCAGTCTCCAGTAACTAAGGATGTCACTGCTGAAGGTCAACAAGGTGTGTGTGTGTGTAACTTGATTATTGGGTTTAGTTCCCATTGCCTGCTCCCAGCCAAAGACTCCCAGCTGCAACACTGGCAAAACAGAACTAGAAGAAGCTGCAAAACTAATTAAAACTCGTTACTCCAATTGTCTAGGAATACATTTATTTAGGCCTTCCCTACCCCTCTAGCTATGCAGGCATAATTACACCAGCACTGTTTCCCTGAATATAAATGAATAAAATAAAGTACACACGTTTTCCCTCCTGTGAATTGAAATTTGGCAATGTCTGTGATATTCATTTGGGGAGCTGATAAAAACAGTTTGAAGATGTCAGCATCTCAGTGGAAAAGAGGAGGTTAAGAAAGATTGATAGGCAGATAGATATGGATATGCAGATATATCCATAGATATAGATGTATAAAAATGATTTACAGTTTGCTTCTTTTCTCCCACCCTTTTGCAGTAAGCTTTTTAGGGAAACTATGTATTGTATAAATAGATGTAATTTCCATGGAGGAGGAAAAATAATTAATACTGATGTGTCAGCTGCCAGGGAATGTATTTCAGGTGTTGCACTGCTTTAACTTTTGGTTAAAAGAGGAAAAGTCCCCATAACTGAGCCACAAACTGTGCTGGTGTAAAAATTCTGTATTGGCCTTGTTCAAAACACAAATAGCTCCTTCTAGTAAAAATAGTAAGACAAAAATTCCAGATGTAATGCAAAAATCATGGGATGAAATTCTCAGACTGGATTATGTAGGAACCTCAAACTCAAAGAATAAATGAGTTCATAATTATTGATTAAACTATTATTATTAGATGTTAATTTATTCTGGATTTCCTCCCAGAATGTGCTGGGTTTGAAACAAACTTAGTTAGCACAGAGCTTTTTTGTAAGCCCAAGGCCTGGGAGAATCTCTAAGTTCCACAAAAGCTTGGCAGGACTCGGGAACTTGACTGATTTTTCCTAAGAAAATCTTCCTCATGGTGTCAAGGGGCTGCTTTGTTCCTTGCCCACTGTTCCTCTCTCAGTCACCAACCAGGGCTCCTGGGAGAGCCCAGTTTACAGCCCATCCCTGGGGTTTTGTTGTGTCCCTGTCACATTCCAGTCGTGCTCCTGTTGGCTATCTGGACTCTCCCCACTGCCAGGGGAGCAGCTCATACCACAAGCTGGCATTCCCAGGAATTGCAAATGTCCATTCAGGACTCACCTCCGTGCAGCTATTCCTGTGGAGGACAAAGCCCAGGGATTTTTTCCTGGATGACGTCCCAGGGGGATGGGAGGAAGCTCTCCAGCCCTCACCCAGTGTATCCCTGTGGCAGCAGCTCTCTGGTCACAGAGAGAAACATACAACTTTCCCAGGCATCATTCTGGGAAAGGCTGTGAGAAGCTCAGATAGAAAAATTATAAACAATTCTTATCTTCACTTGCTGTACCTGTTGTTGTGAACATGTGGAATGTGTTATGGAGATTTGTTTACCAAAGGGTGGCTTCTTAATTAGCCAATGGTGATGGTGCTTTAATTAAAGGACCAATCAGGTCCACCTGTAATGAACTAGGGTATGAAAAGCAATGGGTTTCTTAATAAGATGAATTAGCTCTCTGTGAATGCCTTAGGAGTCTGTGTCACTTCTCACCCAGTCCTGACTCTTATGGTGACATATTCCAGTGCAAGGAGATGCCCAAAGAGCCTTCTCAGGCTCCTGAGCTGTCCAGACTGCCCTGGCAGGTGTAGCCCTCCTCTGATGCCAGACACAGCCTGCCCAGCTCATCCACTCACGTCCTTCCTAACAAGTTTTCCCAATATCCCACTTGCTCAGGGCTCCAGGCCGTTCTGTGCTGGTGGTAAAAATTACAAGCACAGAATTGGACTTTTGTGTGTTACCCTCAGCTCACAATCACCAGTAGATTATTTAATTGCATGGGAAAATGTTCTCTTTAATCTTTTAGAATTAGTCATCTCTTCCTCAGTCATCTCTCTATATTTTTGGTTAGATAGACTGAAAATCTTAATATATCAGTGACATTTATAGCACATGTTAATATTATAAAACGTCAGAGCTCTATTTGCAGAAATGAATACTGATGTGATGGCAGTGTTTTATTATGTCAATGACTTTTATTATAAATATGATAAAACAGTGTCATTTTTTTTTTTTTCCCCAAATAAAAAAATAAAACCACCTAATAATTTATCCCAAGGTTACCACTGTGCTACCTGGTTAATTTATTCAATAGCAGTGCTAAAAAAAACATCCACCCTGCAATGGATTTTCACGTTGTGTGGTCATTTGATGGATGTTCTCATTGACCTGAAGGTTTGTTTAGGATTAGAGCATGACAATCTGCACAGGAGCAGGGTTCACACAGCAGCTTCCTGGGGACACAAAGCCAGCAGGTGAAACCTACTTTTAAGGGGATAATTAATCATTGCCAGAGAGTGAAAGGTTGCTGGATGTCACGGAATCTCCACTGCTCTCTCCAGGACTGCTGAAATTGCCAGCCTCAATCCCACCTGCCCTGTCTGCAGGTGAGGCTCTTGAGGGGGTTTCCTCCTCCCCTTGATGCTCTCCTGGCCCTCAGGTTCATTCCCAGAGATCCAGGAGCTCTGGGTGGTGTCTTGAATGAGCCCATTTTATGGGCTATGATCCCATCTTACTTTACTTTATTACTACAGCTAGTATTTACTGTGGTAAGTTGAACTGGTCACAATTGGTTATAGCACTTCCAGCGCCAAAAAGTGGCAAATTCACAAAAAATTAAGAGTTCATTATGAGGAAAATGGTATTTTATGCAAAAGATGAGTAAATAAGGAGGGTTTCTATAAATTTCTGCTCTGTCTCTGTTTAAATTGCCTTATCTTTGAAAATTACAGGCCTGTAAGAATATTCTTTAAAAGCAATAAAATATTAATGTGTTTAAAAGACAGGATGGTACAGCTTGATTTGATTCACACAAAGTAACATGACTCCAAGGGCTGGGATTTTTCAGAATAACAAAGAATGTCATGGAATTCCCTCTAAAGTTAAAAGCAGCCACAATAATGAAGAAGCACATCCATGGTTTCTGAGCTGACACACAGCACAAGGGAACTGTTCCCTGGGGAGAAGCACAGGCAGGATGGAGATTGCAGCACTGAGGTGCTGTTGCTATGGTTAGTGGTGTGCAAGGCTTCAAGATTTATATTTCTTTTAATTTAAACTTTTTTTCCCCCTTCCTCCCCCTCCTCTTCTGTCTCTGTGCAAAGGGAAACCCAAGATTCCAGTCCCTGTAAGAAGACATCTGTTCTGGTTGGTGGCTGGGAGGAGGTCAGGAAGAGGCTCTTGAAAATGCCTGTCATGCAGTAGTAGATAATAAATCCAGAGGGAAATTTAATTAGTGGGTGGTTTTAATGGCAGGCATCTCAAATGTCTGGTGAGACGCCCAGTCTGGTTTTTCAGAACTCCCTGGCACTGAGATCTGGCAGAGTCACTGCTGAGGGGAGGTGGGCAGAGGGCTCCGTGGTGGGCACTGAATGAAAAGCTGAGGGGCCAAAGTGACAGCCTCTTGAGCTAGCACCAAACTGAACAGCTGTGGGAAATGGATTTTCTCAAGCTGATAGACTAAGAAACACTGATAGTGTATTGTAATTAAGAAATAATTAGCTTCTGATTGTAATGGTGTAAATTGTAACATCTGTATTATCTCATCCTTCACATATGACTAAAAATAGAATTAAAGTTTTTAAAACACCTCTCAGTTGCCCCATCTCTGGGTCAGAAAAGAGTTTAATCCAACAAATAGCAGAACTGGGCAGGGAAGCTCCTTCAGCTGCTCCTTGAAAAACATCCCCAAACTGCCTCTGCTCAGCTCAGTAACGGGATGCTTTGTGGGGAGAGAATGCTGGTGTCCAGTCCAGAGAGCTCCCACTGGGGCAGGTGTGGAGTGACCATCCCTTGGACACTGCCAGTGGGACAGGGTGGGCTGTCCTGGCTGTGCAGGGCCCTCCTGCCCCGTTCCTGAAATGCTGTGTCCTGTGGGTGGTGTTTATGGAGGTTCCCTGAGGACTCCAGCCTGGGGGAGCACAGCCAGAGAGGGCTTCTCCCTCCCATAGGTGACTGCAGGCAGAACAGCAGCTCCAAAAGAAAATGCTGCAGCTTCGCTTTTAAATGTTTCACTGGGCTCTTGAGGAGGTTCTCAGACATCTGCAAGGCTCTGAAGGATGCAGTGATGAGCCCACTCGTTCACAGTACTTCCCAGCAGCAAGAGAATGCAAAGTTTCCTTTGGCTATAAAGCTCATTTCATTGTTTAATTCCTTTCATAAACAGGGAGAGGGGATATAACCCTTCCTTCCCTGGATTGCAAATGGCCATGGAAAAACTCAAAGTAAGGAAGTTGTGACAAGCTATTTACCCCTGGATGAAATGCCCTGATGAAGAAGCATAAATCATGGTTTGTTCAGAATATTTCCAAGTTAAACCTTTGGAAAAGCCTCATGTCCTTCCATTTCTCCTCTCAAACAAGCTGCTCCCAGTATGACACTGATCTGAACTGCTCTCACTGCAGAGTTTCCCAGGGGTCTTTTATTGGCATTTAAAGTGGAGTCTGCAGAAACACCCTCCTGTACAGCAGCCCTTTGCACTCAGCAGTTTAAGGAAATAAGGCTGGAAACAAAGTCTCCCGAGGCACATGAACACTTTTAAGTCCCCAAGCCCACTGTCACTTGGGCTGCTGAGATCTGCTTACAGCTCTGGCTGCAGATGTGCTGCTGTTCTTGGAGCCCAGCTAAAACTAGTATTGGTGCAGTCCAGTGGGAGAAAGGGAGAGAATCTATAAATATTTTTTCCTAGCTCTGTATCTATCAATACATCTATAAATCTGTATATACCTGCCCAGATATCTAACCACGTGTTTCCCTGCAATCCTCCTCTGGACTCTTGCCTGACTCCTGCCCTTTGAAATGTTCACCCTCCGTGTCCAGCTGGTCCAGTGCTCACCAGGGAATTCCAATCATGTCCTCCCTGGGGCTGGGGTTTGTTTACATCTCCCTTCCAAGTGAGGTTTAACATCTCCCATTTCCCCTAATCTCATGCTTCAGGAGCTGGCCACTGGTAGAGAGATCGTGTGAGGGGAAAAAATTCCCTTATGTATGTGCTGGGATTTCAAAACACAGCACTGGAGAGCAGAGCTGAGCCGGAGGTCACCCAGGAGAGGCCTTTAGTGAGCTCCAGAGAGAAAAGCGTGGTGTGATGGTGCATGTAATACCAAAAAACCAGTGGACCCTGCAGCAGAAGAGTGTCTGCAAGCTGGTGTTACTCTGGAATACAGAAAAGAATGAGTCTGAATGGCTAAAAGGGGAAGGGCTGTGAGGGGCAGCTCATGGAGGGAGGAGCGTGGGCTGAAGGTGAAGGGCAGCCTGTGTGAGATGACAACACAGAAGAAAAGATAAAATGACAGAAAATAGAATTATGGGATGAAATGAGCAGTCAGAGGGAATCTCCGGAAGGCCTTAATGCAAAGGCAAAACTGCCAAATCCATGATGTTGCTGATAAACATGAATAGGGCAGGGAAGGAGTGAGGCATCTCAGGAACTGAGAGAAGGAGTGGAACAGAGGATTTTGAAGGAAAAAAATCTGTACAGAGATGGTTGTGAAAACCAGAAGCATTGGCCTGAGGCAGAGAAGAAGGATAAAGGATGTAGGACCAGAGCACAGAGATGCAAGATTGATTTATGGAGAGAGGAGAGCCTGCAAGAGGAGGACAGCCAAGGGGAAACACTGGCAAGAATTCATTTGAGGGAGAAGTAATGCCATGGAGAGGGACAGCCTGCCAGATCTTGGTACTCTCTTCATTTTAGTTTGTCACTTTGCTGCAATTTCACCTCCATCTCCACAACCACCTTACTGAGCTCCTTAAGGATGTCTCATTAAAAGGGAAGGAAAAAATGGAAAAAAGAAAACAAAAACCCAAAGCAATAACCACCTATTTCTTATCTAAACTGAAAGGGCAAGATGTGTTTTTTATTCGGGCTTGAAAATACCTTTTAGAGCTGTGCTGGCATTTAATTTTTTGGCTCCTTCTCTGGACTCTCACTTGCCCCTCTCTACTCCTGTTGCTCACAGTTTCTCCTAAGTGGAAGCAAAGCCAGTGATGGCCAGGTTGGAGGTGAACTTTTAAACCCACAATTTTTGAGCAGCTTCAGAAGGAAACAAATGGAAACTGCTCAGGCATAATTTAGGAAATGGCTGGAGATGGATGTGCATTTGGACCTGAAACAAGAGCAGGGAGACCATGAGCTTTGGTATAGCAGGAGGATTTTCTGCTGCTTTGAAGAAGCCAGGAGTGTTGGCTCAGGGATAAAAAAGGATGTTAAAAACATCTCCAGCTGTGATAGAGCCCAGGTGAAAGTAGCCCTCCCCTTCCTGAGATGTAACTGGGCACTTTGGTGGCAGTGTGTGGCAATTAAAGATGTCAGCTTTATGAGCACATCTGGAATGGTGAGGCTGAGCTCCTGGATGGTGCCAAATGGGAATTTTAAGTGCCATGAAACCAGCTGTGCAGTATTTTGTGTGGCACGAGACCAGCAGTGAGAAGGTCTGTGCCAATTTCCAATGCCAGGATGTGCATGTGAACATGGATGTGTGTGCTCTGAAGATGGGAAGGCTGCAGTGCTCTCCTGCTTTCCCAGGGAGAGGATGTGGATGCTGAGAACTGGTCAGAGAAGAAAGTCAGATAAACTTTCTCAGGCATTGCTCTGTGAAGTTTTGGGAAAGTTCAGAGAAGGAATTAAAAGAATTCCTAATTTTTGCAGCTGGTGCTGTTTTCTTATAAGATGTTTACAATAAAGGTGGTGTTCCTAATTAGCCAGTGGTGTGAGGGGTGGTTGCTGAGAACCAATCAGGTCCACCTGATCATAACTGTCTATAAAAAGTGTGTGTGGTTTTTAATAAAATTGCATTTGCCTTCTGAAGACCTTGGAGTCTCTGTGTCCCTTCATTTAGCTATCGTCAATACAACAGCAACATGAGGAAATTCCAGGTCTGATCTGAAGTGAAAAGGAGCTGGAAGCACAATGTCCTTTGAAAAGAGGAGCATCATTCCTGCTGTTCTTGTCCACAGAGATGGGGATCTGGCAGAAAACTCTGCCTTATCCAAGCCTTGCAGCAGGAATGGCTGCAGAGCAGCCAGAGCAGCAGCATCTCTTTTGCTTTGGGCTCGCTCAGCCTTTTCCTGGGGCTCCAGGGGTCTTGTTCCTATTAAGGTAATTGGCAAACACATTGTTCAAATATTAGCAGTGGCAGCAGAGCCATTGTGCGGGACAAGTCAAGGCAAGCAGTGCCTTCACTCACAGCACTCAGAGCTGGGCACTGTTGCCAGGCCTGTCAGGTGCTGAATGTGATCCAGAAATGCTGTCCAGCTTGGAGGCTGCCTGAGCTGCTCCAATCTTAGCCACTATTAATTTGACTGGGGATAAAACTACATTTGAAGGCCACTTTCTGCAACTGAAAGCAAGTGAGGGAGCATTTGGCATGACATTTATCTGCCTCGGGTGTAGGGAGTGAGTGAGGCAGAGTTGTGTGGGAGCAGGGAGCTGAAGGAGCCTTCTCATGTCCACATGTTTACTGCATCCCCATCTCCCCTGGCTCCAGCCTGTCATCCCAGGAAGAGGAGAAGCAGGAGAGTTGCATAAAGCCGGGGAAAGGTTTGAATCAGCAGCTTTCCCAGCACAGGAAAATGTCCTGGTGGCTTTGCTGCTGCACCATGGTTATGTAAGGCACCAGTAAGGAGGGTTTGCAGGTACTTTGTTGAATAGGACTTCATGGGAAGTGTTTATAGGAGTGAGCCAAGTCCCACAACCCCACTGAAATCAATGGCATTTTATGCCAGGTATGAACAGGGTCAATATTTTTATGATGATGCCTTCACTGATATATTGTTTGCCTTAAAAAAATTGAATGAAAGTGATCATAAAACTCAGGTTATGCTTAAGCGTCCAGACGTGTGAATAATGCAGTTCCTATATGACAATAAAAAGGATGGAAGGAAGATCTTTTAAATTCTTTATTGATGAATTTAATGTAGCAGCTAACACCAAGTCAGTGACACAATGAAGGGACTGAAGTTGTCAGGGGCACATCTGTGATTTGGGCCGGTGCAACTCTTGAGGGTGATAATTTGGGTCATTAACAATTCATCTCCCTGCTGAGGCTGTGAAGAGAAGTGCCAATAAGATCATCCATGGCAAAGGGGCTGGATTTAGATGATCTTTAAAGTCCCTGCAAGCCCAAACTGTTCTGTAATCACAGAGATCTCCAGGTTGCTTTGGTGTAAATCAGAGTTCCAGTGAGAGGAAACTGGAGAGAGTATCCAGGACACTGAGATTAACAGGAATGTACTTCTGTACCTCTGCCCTGCACACAGAATCCAGACATCTCCTCCTTCATACCTCTGTCCAATGGCCCCAGATTGCTTTGATTTTTCCCTGTTCTTAATGAGGTATATTAAGGAATACTTTTTTTCTCTCTTTTTGGTCAGCAAAACATGCACTGCTTTTTTTTTTTTTCTGTATATGCAGTTGGAAAAAAACCAAACTCACATCTCCCCACCACCATGATCCCAGCATATCCTAAAGATTTAAAATAGACAAGACACATAAATGAGAATTCAAAACACGCTTATAAAAACCTAATGCATTTTTTAGCCATTCTCATGCTGTTTGAACACGGAAAGCTGGGCACACTCTGGCTACAGCCAACATCTCTCCTGCTATAACTCTGTTGGAGTTGAGATGAGCTACATCAGCAGATAATTTGGCCCATAATTTTTCTCATGACCAGCAATTTAAAACATAATCTCTGAAGGCAGTGGGTGTTTGGCCACTGTTCCCTCCCTGTGGGCTGCTTGGAGCCTTGGCAGTAGAGCCCCTGGAGATGGATTGTCCCTCCTCCTTGTCAAACCACCCAGAGCACACTTCCCAAACCACTGACACTGAAAGAAAATCCACCCAAAGCTGTCTCTGCTTCAGGTGTGTCACATCCTCCCTCTTCTATGGGTAAACTGAGCTATGGAGGGGACACCTGCACTTAAAAATATCAAGAATAACAAAACAGATTTCAACCCCAAACCCCATGTCCTACTCATTGAAATAATTTTCTCCTTAAAATCAATCTTCTGCTTTAGGTGGAAGCCTGTCTTTAAATGAGGAGGAAGCAAAAGCTGTGGTTTCAGCAGCCTTCCTGTTAGAATTAAAAACCCTGGAACTTCTGGTACATTGTTGTGTTCATTTAGAGTTTGTTAAAATTAATGGGGGAAAATAAGAAAAAAAATCATTACAGGAAGATTTTTACTTCAATATGTATAAACTCAAAGAGATTGATGAACCAATTTTATTTTTTTTCTACACAAACCTTCTGTTAATGAAGTATTTTGTTGTTTATTTACCTTTACAAATACCCAAGGACAGCTTCACAGCAGGGTTTATATTACTCCCTAAGAAGCAGAAAGCTTGTGGATCTAGGGAAATACTTTTATTTAACATTTATACCAGACCACAGACCTGATTCACATGCCAAATTTTGCCCCACTTAGATATTTCAATGTATCCATAAGACTGATAGCAGAAAAAGTTGAACAGAAATGCAATTTTGCTGCAAGAAAAAAAAAAAGGACAGTTTGAAAATGAAAAAAAAAATTAAGTTAAAATCCTCCAGGTATGTCATTTTGGATCATGATAATGATATTTTGGGACACATTATTCTCTCCCACGATCTTCAGAGTAGGGCTTGTACCTGCCTACTTCAAAGGAAATGTTGAAGCAATTTCTGTGACGCTGGTATTTTTTAGCTGATTTTTTTTTTATTTTTTTTTAATTTTTTTTTATTTTGATAGAAACCAACTACCACTTTGCAAATATTTTGATGGAAAATCCCTAGCAATTTCCCACAATTCAATGAACTCAATTAGATTCCTTGCACGGTCTAAATTCCATGAAAACCAGCATCCAGAATCTGTCTCCAGGGGAAATATGCACACATTTTTATTGGTTTTATTACATCCGGATCTTCCTTGGTCACAGCCCCTCTGATTTGTGCTGCTCCCACAGATGATTGAGCTTTTTTACAATTTTGGATGCTCCTCCTTTGGGTGTCCTGTTGCATCCTGCAGACAAGGATGTGGAGAGGTGCAGGGAGACAGGAGAAGAGGAAGGATGGATTTTGGGGAGCATCATTTCAGATCCATGTCAGAATCCTGTGACCACTCAGCCCTAAAAAGGCTTTTGTCTCCCATTTCACCATCCCTGTGCCATTGTTGAGAGCATCCATTTTCATTCCTAGTAGGTTGCCACTCCTTTTTCTAGCCTGTATTTGCTAATATTCATGTGGCAAACACGGAAACAGGAAATCAGATGCGACTTCAGATCCTGGAAAATCTGAGATGTTTCCAACAGGCTCCTTTTATTATGCTCAGCATCTTATTTTTTGGCACCAAAAGC
The DNA here is from genome assembly GCA_013400575.1 of Peucedramus taeniatus. Taxonomy (NCBI): domain Eukaryota; kingdom Metazoa; phylum Chordata; class Aves; order Passeriformes; family Fringillidae; genus Peucedramus; species Peucedramus taeniatus. The sequence goes on from WBNO01030081.1 coordinate 20,609, forward strand.
CAACTAACCATGAAATAGCTGCTTCAGCCATGGGAAACTGAACACATCTCACTCTATTTCCCTCCCTCTGTGGTTCTATTTCACGTTGAGTTTTGATAAGTCTTATGGATATGTGCCCTTGGATGATCTAAAGTTTAAAAAACAACAATGAGATCCTCAAAGCAGTAGTAGGATAATGTTTGGTGAGGAAAACCAAGCAGGAGACAATATAAAGGAAAGTGGGGAAAAAGGGGGAAATAGGAAAAGAGGAATGGGCAAAAAAATAAAGTAATGCAAAAATGAAAATAGGGAAAAGTCTGAAAGGACAAAGTGAAGCTGGAGGAGACAGAGAGAAGATGAATGGGTGGGCTGAAGGAAGGCAAAGGAAGGGGAAAGCTGAGTAAGGAGTGATGAAAGAACTCCAGAGTGATGGGTTTGCAGGTGCATCTCAGTAGGTTGCCACTGATGGGCTCTCTCAGGGACACAGCATGGCACCTGGGCCAATTTATAAAGGAAATGAAAAGGAAATGGACTCATTATAATGAACACCATTAATTCACCTCTTCAGACTCCACTGTTTAAACAAAGAGCATCAAGCCTCTCAATTGTCGTTTGTCTGTTCCATTCTTCTCTGCTGCCTGGTGGAAAGGACTGGTGAGCACAGACGCCCCCATAAGGCTGCACAGCCACTAATTAGCATATATATTGTTTGTCCTGGTACAAATTTATAGCAAACAGCAATATTTTACACTCCAGTAAAGTTAATAAATGAGGATTTAGGCTATAAAAATTTCATGTTCTTTTGTGCAAAGGTCAATTATAAATAGTTAAGCTCAGATTCATCCAAAAGCTCTGGGCTTCAGCAGGGGAAGAATAGAATGTGTTTTGGTCACTCTGGTTGCAGCTGGACAAATGCTTCTTTCACAGTACCTGAGACACCTCTCTGCAACAGCCCACTCACTTGTAGAGTGATTTTGGCTCTGAGGTGATAGATGTCCCATTTTAGAGGAAGAAGATGCTCTGAAGTATTGGAGACAAGATCTCACTGGGCCAGGAGAGGGGAGAATTTAATGGTTGGTGTTGTCTTCTCTGAGAAGGACTTCTGGAGTTGGAAAAGCAGATGCATTCACTCAGCATCTCCATGGTGTTAAAAAAGACAGAAACACAGAAAGAACTTAAGGAATACAAAAACCCTTCCAAATTTTAGAGATAAAGGAAATCTGGGTTTCAAAACATCTTTTATTTCACAGAATCCTGGCAGAATTTTGGTTGAAAGGAATCTTAAAGTCATATGGGCAGGGACACCTTCCACTACCCCAGGGTGCTCCAAGCCTCATCCAACCTGGCCTTGGACACTTCCAAGGATCCAGGGGCAGCCACAGCTTCTCTGGGCACCCCGTGCTCAGGCCTCACCACCCTCACAGGGAAGAATTTCTTCCTAATATTGAATATAAACCTCATCTTTATCAGTTTAATGCCATCCCTCCTTGTCCTGTCACTCCTCCATGTCCTATTTGTGTTACAGGAACATGTGAGATCCACGTTGTATCCAACTCTATAAATAAAGGAAGGAGAGGTGGCCGTGTTTTAAAGGGCATCATCTGCATATGAGTGATGGAAGGAGATGTTGGTAGTTCTGTGCATTATTATTGACATTGTTCCTTTATCACACAGTTGCAACAGTGAGACTTTATCCTATTGTATGAGGTCACAAGTGAACGTGTCAAGATAGATATCTCGAGGCTGGGGGTTTATAAGGTATGGGATCAATGATGTATGGATTTATCTCCTTTCTAGTACAGGAAGAGAGAAAAAATATTGATCTTTCCTGCAACAGCCTACTTGAGAATGGAGGCATTAAATCAGAATTTTTTTTGAGAGATCCTGGGGACATTGGTCTGGGAGGAGATAATTCAGTTGCAGGACATTGGAGATTACCGGACAGACCAGACTAAACAGAGAAGTTACCAAAAAGAGAGTGTGAACAAGAGCATCTGAAGACTTGACACCACAGGAGGCTGGGAAGGAAGAGGGCTGGATCCCAGGTCATGGAGGAAGCAGTGTTAAGCAAACTGTTACCCAGCATTTGTCACCAGCCTTAACCTGGTAACCAGGCAACTGAGAGATGTTTGAGAAGCTCCCTGCATCATCCAGAGCCAAGGGATGTGTTTGGAAGGGAGGAGAAAGGGCTCAGGAGCTCTGCAGTTTGTGAGATCAGCAGCCCATCATCAGGGACTGCCAGGCTGGCAACTCAAGGAACACGTGCAGGCTTTGTAGGGTAGATCAGGGGAAACCAGGAGAGCATGGAAATGTAATCAGCATAGATGAGGGCTGTACTGAGGAAACCAAGCTTCCATTAGGGCCATCACTACCCACCTCTGAGCCATTCCTGTGATTGTCCCAAATGCAGTTTGTCACTTTGGTTTTATGTTTCCCTCTCCAAGGCTGTGCATCCCTGTGTCCCTGTGGAGCTTCAGTCTCACTAAGGGTCATATTCGAGGACATGGATCATCCCTTCACTGCCCAGAGACCACCCAGCAAAGGGAAGGACAACCACAGGACTACAGAGAACTTCCTTGCTGCAGCAGGAGAGGATGGAGGAATAAATCTATTTAATTAGGCCACTGATATCCTGGGACTGGCATGCCAGCAGCAAGGAGTGCCCCTCGATGATATCCTGCAGGAAAGAGTTTGAAGCTCCTGTGCAAGAAGAATTTTGGCAGGGAATAGAAAGCTGTATGGAGGAGACAATAGAAACGGTTTGGAGAAGGGGTAGGAAGAAAGAGGAAATACATCTTGCCATCAGAAGAGTTGTTTATGCTCTGTGTGCATCTAGGGAGGAGAACTCAGCAGGCAAAGCTTGGCTTTCTGTCATTGGTTACAATGTAAGATGTAACCAAAAATATGTATTCTATGACCATCTTCATAAGCTGTTAAAACAGGTGGGGCAGTGTTCCTTATCTCTTCCATGACACACCCCTGATAACTCTGGGGGATATCTTCTGCTAATGGGCCTTTGAGTCTCACTGTATGGCAGCTAAAATTCCATCATCCCCTTGGAAGATGCTCCACCCAGGGGGAGGAGCCAAGCATTCCTACCTAGATACAATCTGAGCTGTGGAACACCAGAGCAGACTTTTCTACTGGATTCCCGAAGGACAAGAGCTACATAACCATCCCTGGACCTTCAGAGGGAGACCCGACCATTCTCCAGGATCCAGAACCACATCTGTCACTGCAGGAGGAGCAGCCACCATTGAATGGGACTGTCACCAACACCCTGACCCACAGGTTGTATTCTGACTGTATCAGTTTAAGCCAGTGTTTCTTTATTACTGCCTCTATCTCAATTTTCCTATCAATTTGTAGTTCTGACTTGGGATCTCCCACTGGTTTGCTTCCAAACTAGTACACTTTCCCACTCCCCTGCTTTTCACTTGGTGAACATGGAAGTTGTCTCTGGGAAAAGGGGCGTACAGAGTTACCAGCTCTCTGCAAGGAGGAGCCCCAGACACTAGAGATTCTGAAAGGGGCTTAATGATAAAGTTGAATGAAATTAAACTATTTCCATCATCCTGTGAGTTCATTTCTCTGCATTTCCACCTGATCCATTTTTTTCCCTGCTTGACGTTAAGGGAGTTGTGCAGCAGCAGAGAATGAAAACAGGATTGGAAAGGAGAATCCATCTCCCAGGATCAGCAGAAGCTGTTGGCTGCTACTGCCAACATAGCTCAGCAAAGGTCACCCCAAATGGGCAGAGCTGGGAGTTTTGCAAGAGGCTGGAAAGTAAAAAGAGGCCAGGCTTGAGCTGGGCTGCTGAGGGGCTTTCAGAGATGCCCCAGAAAGGGGAGGGATGCTGATGTGTGCACTTGGTCAGGAGACAGCTCAGCAAGGAAGCCAATGCAGCTGTGACTGTCATGTTGGCTTTGCTTCATTTACAGCACCTGTTAACTACACAAGGTTTGTGTGGGGAACAGCTGGTGAGGTCCCTCCCTCTGTCCTGCTTCTGCATGAGCTGGCCTGCTTGTGTTCTCAGCATGTCAGACCCAGGAGGTTCTTGTCCTTGTGTGTCCAGGCACCACTCTCATTATGGCTCTAGTTATGTAACTTCCCAATTTTAAATTAAACTGCGAAACAATTTTGCAATTTCTTTTCATCTCAGACCATAAAGGCTGACAAAATAATGGAGAGGGGGAAAGCAACTCTTCAGCTTGGATGTTTTCAGGACCCTTGTGTTCTTCACTCAGTTAATTTCTGATCCCTCTGCTCCAAACCTTCATCCTCCGCATTGTCTGTAGGTGAAGATTTTTACCCTTTACACTTTTGAAATTACTTGAGTCAGAATGGAAAAAGCATCTGAAATTTAAGATAGAGAACTTTTGTCACTTCCTCAAACCCAAGGGAGATCATATTTGTTAGGCTGTGGTATATTTGTGACTGGAGAGCGCACTTTCGGAAGATGTTTACACAGATTATTTCAGATATAACTCCCTGGGTTTTTTGATATTTATATAAAGTTTGGTGAAGACTTCAAATACAGCCTGGATCTCATTGTATAAGAGCAAAGGTGCACAATGAAAAATTACAAACCTTGTGACAGCACACACCTTCACGAGTTAGGAGAGGTCCTGCCCAGCAGTTCAAGCAAAGGGAGCAGAAATAGGACTGCAAAAGTCCAGGAAAAATTGATATGGTGATATCCTGCATTAAGAAGAGACTTGGGTTAGGGTGATTCACTGATCAAGAAGGAGGCAGCCACAGGAGGGTCCTTTTGTGAGACAAAGCCACTTTCAGTGGTCCCCAGTTTCAAATTATGTGTCTCTAATCTTGGCACTGATGGTGTGGGCCAAACCTCTGCCCTGGTATTGCAGAAATCATCTGTTTTCCAAAATACTGAGTGCTGGGCACTATGCTACACAAGGACAGGGTGAAAGGCAGCAGCCCTGCTCCCCCAAAGGCAGGAGGAGATGGTGGAGGGCACATCTATCCCAGGGCACACTCACATCTGCTGCTGCTATTTCCACCTTGGAAGTGGAGCTGCAGAAGGGCTTGAAGGAGCCCAAGGACTGTGAAAGGAGTGCCCTGTGATCCATATCATCTCCTGAAGCTCCAGCTGTGGTGGTGTGGGTGGTTGATGTCCACTGGTTAGTTGTCCTCTCTCTCGCCTGGAGATATTAACTCCTCAGGAGCTCAAAAACTCATATAGATTCAGAAATTTGGAAGCTCAGGCCACTCTCATCAAAGCTTTCAATGTTATTTTCTCTGAGAGTCAGAGGTAGATTCCAAACACCCTCAGGGATTCACCTTTAATAAACACTTGTGGGGTGAGCTGGTGGAAAGCATGCAGCCAGGCCCCTGTTATTATATTTTCCCCTTGTTCCTCTCTCGCTCAAATATCTCCGAGCTGTAGGGGGTTGCTTGTGGTGATAGGGATCTTATTGCAATTAATTTCTCATCCAAATTAAAACCAGAGAGTTGGTTTCACTTTGCTGTGCTGACAAAGTGCTTTTCATGGAGCAGAGTAAGGGCAGTGGTCCTTGGCAGTGACAAAGCTGGGAGGTGGAAATTCACTGTGTCACTAACTGAGAAGATAAAGGATCACTGAGCTACGGCAAAATTAAAGTTGCCCTCATTCTTCCACTGAAGTCCATAATCAAGCTTAGAGGCAACAAAGATGCCTTCAGACCACAGCCTGGCGAGGCAGTGACACAGCAAGTGCCATCTGCAGCTGTAGAAGGCTGCAGCAGAACAAAATCCCAGTGCCATGTTACATTCCATGGGTACAGCTGCCCAGGTGCTGCAACCAGGCTGGGCCCTGAGATGTTGGTCAAATCCCTTTTCTCGTGGCAAAATCCATCCTGGGAGGCCTGGGTCTGCTCCAGGTGTCCCCCTAGGCTTTGCTGTGCCCCTCTGCAGTGTGCTGTAGGAAAAGCATTAACAACGTCCAGCTGTCTGTCACAGCAACAGGTCCTGTTTGGCGGGTGACAGTGGCAGCTTGAGGCAGTTTCCTCAGTGGAGCAGGATTTGGCATCTCCAAGGGATGTGGAGGGATGTGGAGGGGAGCCAGGCTGAGACAGCCCTGATCTGAGTCATGGAGTGACTTGCAGAATTCCTGTGACTCAGTAGCTGAAGGGTTTGGGTTGCTGTTCTTGGGCTTATTCCCAAATCTTGTCACCACCAGCACCAGGAGCACAGCCTCAGCATCTCCAGCAGGAAGGAGTCAGTGGTGGGGCTGCTCTGCATTGCTGCCCAGAAATCTAAATCACAAATGCTTCCCTTTGAAACCCCCTCCTGCATGGCAGTAGAGTCATGGACTCCAGGGTTTATTTCATGTTTTGCTATTTTATTCCCACTCTTTCTTGTCTTCAAAAGGTGCTGCTCACAATGCAGAGGGAGGATCTATTTCTTAGTTTAAGAGGGAAAAAATGTAAATGTGGAACAATACTTGACAAAATAAACCTATAAGAGGGAAATCTTCCAGCAGTGTTGCTTTTTGTTGCGAGTTATTATGTACACCCCCTGCTCTGCTATTATTTTATGATCTGAAATGCCACCAGGCAGTAATGAAATAATTAAATACATATATATTATTACATCTTTGACTGGCTTAATGATGGGCACCTTGGGCAGGGTCACCTGCAAGGTAGAGGCAGCTGGTGGCCCTGTTGGCTCTTGTCCCCTGTTCTGTCTACTCATTTCTCCCTGCTGCAGGGCCCATTTCCTTGGCCAAGAGCCACAGGCCTCCCAGCTGAGAGAGAAATTCAAGCACAGGAAGCAATTTGTTATCAAATAAAGACAACCTCTGACATCAGTTTCATTTCTTGTTTTTATTGACCCATTTCACGCATCTGCAGTCAATTTTCAAGGCCTGTTAGGGGCAGGTGTGCTCTTCTGTCCTGGTTAAGTGGCCTCACTTTGCAGGGCTCCCAAAGAGCCCAACCAGGCAGCATCACCTGAGTCCAGGCTCAAACTCCTGGTGTCAGCTGCTGCATCCCTTGTCTCTGGAGCCCAGGAGAGGGACAGCCTTGAAGCCAGGCAGGGAAAAGCTGTGAGAGGTAAGCAAGAGGAGTCAGGGCTGGAATTGGCTTAAGAATAAAGAGTGAAAGTAAGATTGCAGCTGGAGAATGGGATTTGCCATGTCAGACCAGGACAGAAAAAGGTGAGACAGCAGAATAGGAGGATAAAATGGTGCTAATATTAAATTATGCTGCAGGAGATAGAGTTGGAAGAAGAAATGTTTATGGGAAGGAGAAAAGAGAGAAGGCAAAAAGAAGAAAATAAATTAAGAATTAGTCTGAGGAAGATGAAGAAACAAGAAAAAGTATAGCAAAAAGAGTTTGTACTTCCTCCTGCAGCTGCTGGGTCCAGTTGGTGACTTTACATTTTGGGGCTGATTTAGAGGCTTTTCTTTTTTCACCTCCCACTATCCCAGGTTGTTCCAAGCTCTGTCCAGCTTGGCCTTGGACACTTCCAGGGATGGGGTGGCCACAGCTTCTCTGGGCACCCTGTGCCAGGGCCTCCCCACCCTCACAGGGAGGACTTTCTTCTTTTAGCAGAATTGGGTCCGTGGTTGCATCCATTCCTGGGCCCCGAGAGCTGGAAGCCAGCCAGGGTTGATCAGAGACTCCAACCTTCTCCTGCTTCCTCACTTGAAATCACTACCTGCCACCTCAGGAACTGCTGAAATATGTTCTCCACACCTCCTCTGAGCTCCCCACCCTCAGAAGCCTCCTTGGATTTCCAATTTAACTCCTCCAGGGAGAGAGCGCCTGAAAGAAAGAAGCATAAGCTTACTAAATGAATCTCTTAATCACTGTCATTTTAGTCCTAAAAAACCTTGCAAAAACAAAGGTATAATTTCTGCAGACAAATGGAAGTCCAGCAGTGAATTTCCCCTTTGGATCACCTCCCTCTGGAGAAATCTTTCTTGATGAGCTGATTTTTTTACATCTATAAAGCACATTTTCTTTGATATTTTCCACATTCAGCAAGGTGAAAATGCTGGTCAAAAATGGTTTAGTTCTATGCAGAGAGAAAAGCAATGTGTGTCCAAGCTTTGAAGACTTCTTGACTAAACATAACCACAGTGTTCTCAGGAGGAGCTGAGCCCAGGTTGTCCTGGTGGATCTGGCTTGAACCTGCTACGACTGAGAGGACTTTTTTGCTCCTAATGGTGTTAAAGTTGTCCCATGTTCCCAGCTGGTCAAAATTATGGTGCACCCAATATGAAATATCATAGTTAAATGAACCTGAGTGAAGACTGTGTGATTTATTCTGCATGTTAAAGGGTCATAACACACTCAGGGGGCATGAGGCAGAAGGAACCCACCTTTCTCCTCACATTGGAGCTCCATGTTCAAGTTTGGCCTGGTGATCCTGTGTCCCCCTGGTGAGTGAACTGCCTGTGGTGAATCTGGGATTTTGGACAAACTGGCATAGATATTGTCTCCTTGCAGCTAATTGTCCTGAGATAAATCTTGCTATGAGGAAATAGCTCTGCCCACAAAAGAAAGAAGTGATTTCTGAAGGAAAGGCTGCAATGAAATAGCAGAGAGCTCAATAGTGCAGTGAGTTACCTGCAAATAGAGGAGGAAATGCAGGAACTGAAAGCTGAGCCCCACCTTTCATCCATGCAGTGGTCTCTCCACACCAGGGGAATGTTCTCCCAGATTTGTGCAACAAAAGGAAAGCCCACCATCCTCTGCTTCCCCCCCCCCAGCTGGATTAAAATTGTGCATTCAGAAAGGAAGCTGGGATGGATTCCATGTAATAAATTCTGTTTGAAAGCTGGAAGGTTTGCAGCTAGCAGAGGAGGGAAGCTCTGGGACAGCCTTCAGCAAGAGGAGTGGGTGGCAGGCAGCAGCCTGATGGGTTTTATGATGAAGCTTTCGAGTGGGCTTGCGTGGAACAGTTGCCCAAGATAGCAGGGACTGGATGCTGTGACCTTTGAGGGCTCTTTCCATCACATATTCCCTGAAATTCCAATGAAGTAATGGGGTATAACAGACATAGTTCAATATTTTTCTGTTTCATGGAAGGTACTTTAGTTTACACCAGCTGAGAATTGCCCTAGTGTGGCCAAAGCCAAGGCTGGCCACCTTTAATCCTTGACATGTGTGACAACACCTCAGTCCTCTCAGCCCTCACCTGGCTTCCTGATAATACCAAGGATGGCTTTATTCTGCAGGGCCTTTTTCTATTGTACAGATGTTAGCAATGGCCTATCTGGTGCCACATTCAAATAGATATTTCTCCCTTTGTCTGGCAATAAAAGATACCTTGAAAGAGCAAGGATGGTGGTGAGAGTGTCAGGTGGGGTCACGAGGCACAGGCATTCCACAAAAGGGAACAAAATAACAATGAGAAAATACCTCAAAATACTTTCCAGATATAGCAGCCTAATTAATACAGCTATTGTTTGCTCAGTGGCTGAACCTCCTTTTCCTGTGCTTGGAAATGACTGCTGGGGAATTAGAAGGAACTTAACTTTGTTTCTCAGCTTTGGCCCTAACAACCTGCTTTGATGGAGAAATGTGTATGAAATCAGGTGGCTGATACTCAGCATGGGAACTCTGGGTTGTGTCAGAACCAACCAGCACAACATGAGCATGGGATGCAGAGTACTGACAATGTAATGCCTATTTTATATATCTATATCTATATATATATAGATATATCTCACAGAGGGACAGTGTGCCCCTAGTCAAAGTGCTGGATGGACTACAAACAGAAGAAAAAAGGCAACTGCAGAACCTTACGATTCAACCAACTTATGGCACAGAAAAAATAATTCCACAAAAAAATGTTTGGCAAATAAACACAAATAATTTTTCCTTCGTTGGAGGATAACTCACAGAAAGGCAAAATGCATTGAATAAATTAGAAAGAATTTACAAAGCAAAATTAGCCTGATAAACCTGTGGCTAAAAGTCAATCAGTGCAGTGCCCAGGCTCAGTGTCACTTCCCTCGGGGTGATGCTGAGCACGGACAGTGACTCAGTGGGGATGCATCAGCCTGGACAAAAAAGCTCTCCCAGCCCACAGCTCACCAGACCACAGCTGTGTCCATGTGTACCCATCCATTTCTGGTAGGAGAACGACACTGGCTTTGTAGAACCTGCTGTTAAGCTTTGTAAGACTTCCAGCTTTGCAGGGCTCTTTTCCCAGTTTCTGTGGTCAGCCAAAATGGCATCTGTTGTGCTGTTGCTCCTCTGCAGACTGTCAGAGATCTGCTGTGCATGCACTGCTGGTTGAAACAGGCAGTGCTGGACTCATCCCTGGGCATTTTGGGATATAAAAAGAAGGATCTAGTTCAATAAGAGCATAAAACAAATTTGTCCAAGCTGCACAGGAAAACAAGCCCAGTTGCACATTTTTGTGGATTAATTTATCCTACAGTCAACAGCTCCAGGGTACAAACATTCATGGTTTCTCTTGCTACCTTGCTATTCTTGTTTTTTCTTGTTTTCTTACGTAACACTGAAAAGCACCTCTGTATTTGACATGGGATCACCATCAAGGTGTCCCTCCATCTTCCCCTCTGAATCCCAGAATCCCACAATGGTTTGGGTGGAAAGTAACCTTGGAGATCATCTCATTTCCAGCCCCTACCATGGGCAGGGACACCTCCCACTATTCCAGGTTGCTTCAAGCCCCATCCTACCTGGCCTTGGACACTTCCAGGGATCGGGAAGCTACAGCTTCTCTGGGCACCCTGTGCCAGGGCCTCACCACCCTCACAGGGAAGAATTTCTTCTTATTATCCAATCTAACCCTCAGAAAGGGCAGGTTAGAATAGGGAACATGTCAGGTCAGGGCTCTGTGGACCCTGACTATATCCCTGGAGGAGGGAAAGGTGTCCCTGGACAGATGTCCTGCTCCTGCCAGCACGCACAGGAGCACATTTTCTGTGCATCCCTGCTGCTGCTGAGGAAAGACATGAAGTACTGTCTAAAACTGCACTTTTAAGAAACCTCAGCAGCTGCCCAAGGACAGGAGTTCACTTAATTGCTGTATCAGTGCATTCAGAGCTCCTCACTATCTCACCATCGCCCCGGCTAAACACGCATTATCCATTTGTCCTTGGAAGCAGCCGTCCCCCTGCGCAGTGCTTACAGCACTCCTGTGCCACATGAACCATGCACAGCTCCTTTCCTCCTGCTCCCCCCAAAGATATCATCCCCCAGCCTTTTCCCCCAGTCACGACAGAGCTCCTTCTGTTCCATTTAGAACGTTTGCACTCATTTGTTTTCCGTCAGACAGGCTTCAAGGCACTGCATCCAGTGACCTCTGGCAAAGGGATGGGAATAGCACACACTTTTATCCTGGCACCAGGCAGCAGCAGTGACAAATTGGTTTGCTTTTTTGCCTGACACTGGGGGTTCTGTGTAGGGAAAGGGGGTTTATTAGCCTGGACTTATTCATCTGAAATATGCTGTGTAAACTCTCTGATATTATTTAAAATATGTATTTGGCTTTGTCTCTTACAGCCTTGACGTGCAGTGAGTTTTGCCCAAATGGATGGAATCTTCTGGTTGGAAATAAACTTGTTATCATGATAGGCTGGGATTTTTAATTTTTTTTTAATTTAACAGCTAAATATAAATGTTCAGTTGTGTATGGATGTATTCAGTTATGTTAGGGAAAGGAGCAGCACATACATCCACACTTTCCAGCATAAAAATATCCAGCCATTTACCAGAGAAAAGAGATTAGGAGGTGTGCACAGCCACAAACATTTCTCCAAGCCTAGGGGAACATTTTGGAAAGAAAGTACTGTTCCCACTTCTCTCCTTCTAGAGCGAGCAGAAATAGCCCAGCAGATGGGGGATTCTGGGTGATTTTTGGCAGCACAAAGTGATAATTGCATTGAGTTTGGTTTCACTGTGTTTTGCCAGCACTGCCCTGCCCTGCAGCTCAACCCCCTCCGTGGGCACATCCACCTTTGGGAGTGCCCAGCAGAGTGGCAGAGGAAATAAGGCAGTGGAGATAATTTGTGTGGAATTCATAGTACTGACCCTCTCTGCACAGCCTGTAAGGCCTACTGATAAAAGCACTAACAGGTGGCTCCTGTTGTCTTTGTTACACTCACCACCAATTTAAAAATCAAGGAAAGGTTATAACACTTGAGGTCTTTTCCTCAAGAGCCTGCTCAACCCTTTCCAAGAGGACGTGTGTATGTGAATATTCATTTTCTACCCTGGCTGGGCTCCTTGCTGTGGTTCTGAGGATGATCACAGTGCCCATCTCAGCTTGGTGCACTATCACAACACCATTTGCAGTGTTCCCATGTTGCTGCTATGTTCTGACCTCAAAGGGTCAGGCTCAGTGCAGCCTCCTCAGAAAAACTCCATTTGTGTTCCCTCCTCCGCTCTCTTTTTTCCGTGGCTGATGTTATCTCCTGTTATCTTAATTACATGCTTTAAGGGTGCCTGCTGCACAGATCATTGATGGAGTTTGATGTTTGTTAATATCACATTGCATTATGAGAATCTGGTACATTAAGAGCTTGGTGTCTTTCCAAATTATTCTGAAGATATAAAAAAAACCTTAATAAGCAGCCCACTTTAACTAATACAGACTAATAAGTTGGGAAGGCAGAGAGTGAGTTTGGGAACATGTTTATTTGAAGGGTTTTAAGAAAATGATTTAAAGAGCCCTTGCACAAGACTTGCTGTTCAAGGTCAGGGTTTAGTGTCAGAATTTGGATTAGTGCTGCTGGGGACAGCAGACACCAATTTGTGGTCATATCAAGTCAACTTTCCCACTTGTATTTAATTTTCCCAAAATAGCAATTTGTCTTTAAATATGAACACTTATCTAAATCAGATACAGATGGTTGTTTTTCTCAAATGAATGCTGTTTTATCACTTTAAAAGCTTTTGTTCTTAGTCAAGTGAAGGCAGTGGGCAGCACTCCCTTGTTTTTGAAAGAAGAGCATATGCTTTTTAATTTGAAATGTAGCACTAATAGCATTATCCACAGGGGTATAGGCTGTGCTATTGTGGATTGTGGATAATGCATTTATGCTCAAATATCCTTTATTCCCTCTTGAGTGAAAGAATTTAACAGCATATTGTATTATCATGCCATGGAGAATATAGTTTACTCCAAAAGTGAAATTTTTGACAGTATTAACTCTTTTTATAAGTCTGTGTTGGAAAGAAAAAACCAAAAACACCAACCTCTACTTATCATGAACAACCAAAAAAACACTGTTGAGGGGAGATCTGGAGATGAGACAGACAAAAGCCAGACACAGTTTCAAAAACTGTCAGGCACATCCTTCCTTTGCCTTTCTCAGTCCCTGCTCCCTTCTCACCAGAAGTTGGTGCTCGTGCCACAACGGAGCCACGCTGGGGGATGCAGCAGAATGGGGAGAAACAGGCTTGGGATACACAACTCAGCCCACTTGTGACTTCCTGTGGCAAACTCCTTTTCCCCAGGGCTGGAAGACAAATGGTTTAATAACCCAGAATGCTGTGCTCTTTGCTTCAGCAAAGTTGACTGTCTGCATTCAGCCTCACTCACAGGTGTCTCCCACAACCTCCTGGGAAAATGCTGAACAAACAGAGATCGCGGCTCGGACGCCCAGGGCTGGCCTTGCATTGTTTGCTTATTATTATAAGGCTTATCTTGCTGTGTCATATGGTTAAAAACTGGAGCCTTGCCTCCAAGATAGCAGTGGAAAGGCAAGAAAAGCTCGTGTGCATTTGTCTTCAGGTCAGTTCTATAAATGGATATACTGATGCAGCCCTCAACAAAAATGCATGGGAGAAACTATGAGCAAGAGAGAGCAGGAGCAAGTCCTAACTTTGTTCCCATCATGTGGTTTTCTGGAAATGAAAAGTCTGGGCACTTTTCTCATGCTCTTTTACCAAAGGACTGGCTGTGCTCCAGTATTTGTGCGAAGTGCTGGACTGGATCCTTCCACTCAGAGACAGGGAGTGTGACCACAGCCCAGCTGGAGGGACATTTGGAAAACAAAACCAGGTCTTGCACCCTGTTCCCACCTGCCCCAGGATCTTGGGATGTCCTGGTTAAGTCAGGGACATTAAGCCAAACCTGTTAGAGCCATCAACATGGAACGAGGTGACAAAGGATGAGAAGCTCAATGAAATGAAGGCACCACGGGGTGCAGTGTCCAAGTGGGGCAGCAAAAGAGAGGAAGGAGGTTTTTGAAATGAAGCTGGACACTGAGTGTCCACCTCCTGCTTTGTAGGAGGAAGCACAGCAGGAATTCCTGCTGTCTCCAAGGAGGATTTAGCTTGAACCTGCCTGTTGGGCAACAATTCCTTCAGACCTGGTTAGGACGAGACAGGAGGTCCATCCTGCAGCTCCACGTGTAGGACCACAGAGCAGCAGTGCTCTGGTGTCCATCACAATGCTTATTGTGAAGCACAGAAATAGCTGGGTTTCTTCAGCCAAGGGAGGATTAATTTTACCCAGTTTTAGTCCTGTAAAAGTTTAAATGTCTAAGCAAGTGATCCAGCCCTCCTGTACAGGCTGTGAGGAGAACGGGAGGAATCTCCAGAGCATGAGTCACCTCTTCTAATGTACAGTGTCTGAAGTGGGTGGGATGAGTCATTCTCCAAAGGTAACAGTCTCTTTCTGGCTTAAATGACTAGTTAAACTGAAAGCCTGACTTCGTGGTGGCAGAAGTTAGCCATCTTCAGTGTCACCAGCATTTGTCTCAAGTTATTTTCACAATTAGAGCGGGGTGAGGCGGCTTCCTTCTCAGTTGATGGCACTTCAAAGGACTGTTTTGTGCTTTCTCCTGGAATTTGCACATCTTTGCCCTTCAAAAATGGTACTGAAATGGTTTGCTCAAGTTTCATGGAGTTAGAGAAATTAAAGGCTGTTGGAAACAGAAAGTCACTTGACCCATCCCTAATCCAGAGACAGAAAACTGCAATTGAGTTTTGTTATTCTTAATGTTTCCTTCCTTCAACAATATCTCCCAACAGTCAGTAAGAAAATTTCAGTTGTTTTCAATGGGCTTTGATCCAAGCCTGCAGAGAGAGCAATAGAGGAAATTCAGCTGCAGAGGCAAATCAACAGAGGGGAAAGGTAATGGCATGAGAGAGCTAAAAGACGTAATTGTGAGATGAGGGGAGGAAGGGGAACAAAAAGAGGTGCTTTAAAGGCTGAGCAGAGGAGGAACACAGAGGCAGAGCTCAGCAGAGAGGAGATCTGGGCACGGAGAGAGGGACAAACTCATACCCTTGAAACACGCGTCTCTCCACCACTGCAGCATTACTTCAATTTGAAAATGCCTAACTGCTCTTCAGTTTAATCATTGCTGCACTTTTGGGTATAAGATGAATAATTAAGCCTGGGAGTAGAATACAGCAAGTGTTAATAGGGCAGAAGGTACTGCAAAGTCCTTATAAAAAGCTGTGCTTGCAGCACAAAGTGGCTGCTGTTCTCTGTGTCCCCAATCACGGAGTGAGGAGCAGGAAAGTACTAAATTAAATGAAGTGCATCTGTATCCATTCTGCTGGACTCTTTTCCCCCTGTGTTTGATACTATTTCTTGCTAAATAATACCCTGTCTCTAGCAAAGGCTGAGCAGTGTAATTCTGAATTGTCCCTCCAAATGCAGCCAGGACAGAGATCCTGCACAGCCCTTTCTTCCATGTCTGAACCTGAGGGCTCCCACAGGCACAGCCTTCTCCCTTATGTGATTCCATGTCTAAAGAAACTCTCTGGTGCCTTAAAGAGATAATTCAGTCTGAAGTGGCAGCCTTGTGGAATTCATCCTCTCCGAGGAGCTGAAGATTTCTTCCCGTTGCTGCCAGAAGATCAACATGAAGAAGTAAATGCCAATTCACAGTGTGAGAGACAACAATTAAACAAGGTCTGAGAAGACCTCTAGGATGACCCTGCTTGAGCAGGGAGGTTGGGCCAGGTGACTCCACTGTGATCCCTTCCAGCCTGAGCCATTCTGGGAAGCCATTGGGCCATGCACACAGCAGGAGAAGGCACAGCCAGGAAAAGCTGCACCTGGGATAAAGTACAGCCATTGATCCATGTACAAAGCAAGGGATTGTGGTTTGCTGCTCTCTCTGCTCTGCCCTCCATCTGGAGTGTCTCCCTTTGCCTTAGCATCCTCTTCCTCAGACCAACAAAGCAGCAGCTCAAAGGAGAGCAGGTCATATTTGAATCACCCAAACCTCACTGAACTCACTGAATTACCCAGGGACAGTGTGCAGGGAGTGTTGCTCACTCCTCTGGGAGGTCAGACCAGCGATGCAATGCTCCTCTTTCAGGTCTTCATTTTCCACACATACCCAATTAAACAGAGCCGTGTACATTAATCAAATTAGGTAGGGAGGAAGAAAGACAGATTGTTATTTTTAAATCCTTGGAAGATGTTTGGGAATGGGAGGTCATAAAAGTAAAGAGGGAGGTCAATAAATAGAAAGGAGGAAATTATTTTTAACCTTTGCAGATAAGGTATTTTTAGAGCAATCACCTGAAAGCTCCCTGAACTACACAGAGTGATAAGCACAGCTCAAACCGGCGGCTGCAGCCTGGCTCAGACCCACCTTCCCTGGCTTCTTTAAAGTGAGTTTTCAGTGTGAGGACTTTTTTCTTTCCCTTTTTCTCCCACCTCCAGTCCTTCCTGCTCTCACTGAGGCACCTCAGAAAGCCTGGTGCTTGTATGGACATTTGAGGAGATCTCCAATCGTTGCTAAGTGGGTATTTTTCCTCCTCTTTGATTGGTTTTTCATCTTTTTCTTCTTTTTTTTGGTCTCTTCTTCCCTTCACAGGAGGTGGAAGGATGACAAGCAGAGCTTCCCCAGGCCAGCAAGCTGGAAAAGAGAGCAGAGGGGCCAGGAGGACGCAGCTTTGGCTGGAACATCACAGACAGGGGTGTCACATGTGGGGCAGGAGCAGTGGCCCCATCAGAGCCCTGTGCCACCAACCTCCCCTCTGGAGGCAGAAGACCCAGGCAGAGCTGCCTGAGGGGCCTGGGTGTATTTGCCAGTGGTGGGAGAGGGGGACATCGCTGGATTTTTAATTTTCTTTTTGCACACTCTGCCACACAGCTTCACCAATTATCCAGGTCACACCTTGTCAGCAAGGAGATGGGATCAATGCCATCATTTTTCAGAGTGTGGACAACAGTCCAGGCAAATTTAGGGGTAGGAAAACAGCTTTGGATCAGGATAAACTTAGGACAGGCTTCACACAGACATTCCTCTCTAAAGCTGCAGACAAAAGCCTGGGATGCACTAACTATACTGTGTATAAAACACTTTTTTGGCTGTCTACTCTTCTAGAAAGGGCCAGATCCTCAAAATAATTCAGCACAAACCACGCTGTGCCATAACACGTAAGCTGTGAATTTAAAACAGATCTTTTCAAAGGTAAGGGAAGATGTCCCAGTGTCTTCCTCAACCTGAATTAGCATTTTTCCTGCCAGGATGCCAAGCTTTTGAATGTGTCAATATGTTGACATGTTGCCATAGTTTGGGGAAAACAATCATTTTGGAGCCATCTTCCCATCTGCTGTGTGAATTTGATTGCCTTCCTGCATCCTGCTGGCCACTTCACTGAGAGCCACAGTGCCTCTGCCTTCATGGATTTCCAGAGTGAGGGCAAGGAAAGGAATTCTCTCTCTTTCAGGGATCAAAGTAAAGCATAGAAGATGCCAAAAGATAAAATACTTGACATTGGAACATGAAAAAAAAAAAAAAAGAGGAAGAGCAGCATCATGGGAATAAATCTCTTGGGGTGTCCTGCAGTCTGGATGTAGATTTGTATTGCAAAGACAGGAGCTGGGGATGTGCTGTGTAAAGATGTGGGTTTTACAAGAAAAGAGAATCAGTTAGGAGACCTCTGGGAAATCACAGAATGTGTGTACACTTTATGGTTTGTGTAAAATTAAATGCTTTTTTTCCCCTTCAAGATATTGATCCTTGTTCTTTTATTATTATTTATTATTATCAGTTCTTTTTCTTTCACTCTCCTTTGATTATCCATGTCCTGGTCTTTCTGGTCCCTTGTTTGAATTGGGCCTCTTTAGGAGAAACAGGCCGATAACTCTCATCTCTTCTCTCTTATGCTCTGAATAATTATAGGTGTCCCAGGAAATCTGGCCTTCAGTAGAAATTTTGTGAGGGTTTTGAAAGATTTTATTAGAAAACACTTGGATCCTGCACAATTATCAGTTCTGAAAGGTGCTTTGCCCACCCCCTCCTGTGGAAGGGCTATTGATCATCTCACAAAGGCAAGACAGGTACTCACAGAGAGAAGAGTTGAGGTTTGGTTGTCTTTTCAACATCAGTGATAAAATTGCATCTAATGTTCACCTCATTCACCTTAACTCCAGTGGTCTGCACTAATTAAGGTGAAGCAAGCAGTGCTGGTTAATAAAGAACACTGTAATTCAGCTTGTGCTGGGCAGTGATTGCAACAAGAGGAAAAACTCAATAACTGATTTAAAAGATGGGCTTTGATTACCAGAAATATCTGGGGCTTTTGTCCCCTGATTGCAGAGCACACACTGCAAAACCCTGCCACCATCAATGGCTCTAATGTGACACTCAAAATACCTTTTCTACCTTTCAAGTTGGGCTCCAACTCGTCGGGTCATGCTTTAAAATATTGTAGATGATCCTCACAATGCTGTCTTCTGTTTTGCAAAAACACTGTTCTGCTTGGCCATATGTGCCACCATCCTGCTCCCAGGTCCTATATCCAGAGCCATCACATCCCACACAGTAGCCAGCTCCTTTTGGAGCAGCCACCTTGTTCCCTCCAAGTTGCACACTGCTGTAGTTTGCAGGAGATTTTGCTGATAGGTCTATTTTGGATACCCATATGTCTGCCAGGTTTGGTTTTCTCTATCCAGGGCAGTTCTTCCCTTCAATCAGAACAGACTGTGCTCCTTCCTTCCCACCACACCCAGCATCCCTGAGTGTCCTCTGTGCTGTGCCAGCAGGGCTGGGACACAACCCTGCTACCTCCACTGAGGTGAAAAAATACACACAAAATCACACAAAAAAATACACACAAAATCACACAAAAACACACACAAAATCACACACAAAATCATTTTCTAGAGCAGTGGAAAGACCCAATTCAGGTGAGTTGTGATGTATTGCCCTCATAGCTAATTCCCTCTCTGGATCATTAGCCATGGAAATGTGTGATGGAGGGCAGCTTTTGCAGGCTGCCTGAATATCAGGGTGGGATTGGAAATATAGAAAGCAACCCCATGGGGTTTTCATCCCCTGTGCCTGTCTGGAGCAGCACATTCCAGCTGTGTAGACAGGAGACAGAGCAATCAAGGATCACTCCTTCCCCCAAGCCTCTCAGGAGCACTAAGAAAGGTCTACATGTACTCAGCAAGGCCGAGTTTTCACACCCCATTAGCACAGATGGGATGAACTTCACTTCTCAACTCACTCTCTGCTGAGAGAGCTGACCAATTCATTTTTCCCCAGCTGAACAGTTTTCTCTTACAGAAATGCAAATTCAGCAAAATATCATTTTTGTTGACATTTGTAATGGGAAATTATTGAAACACTTCATTTCCAGTTTAGCATTTGGCTGGTTCTGTCTCATCTGGCGTGAAGTAATCAAAACCCAGCAGAAAAGCCCTTGCCTCTTAAATCATTCACCAAAGTTTCCCTTCAAGAAGCCTGAGATTCCTGAGGTGAAATAAGATGGAAGGCTGCCTTTTACCTAAAACTTTGAGAATGCTGCTTTCCATTAAACTTTAGAACTTCCCTTCCTGGAGTGAAACTATTGCTCCAGAAATCTGCATTTCTAGGGAGAAAATGTGTCTTGCAGCAGCTGAATCACAGAAAGGATGGTTTGACTCAAGGCTTTTAAAGAATTAACAGTTGCCACAACAGGACTCCCTCTCATGCAGCCAAGGCGGTGCAGAGAGGAGTTGGTACAGGGAGTCCTGTGTGGTTCAGGCTTTTTATAGTGACAGATTTCTTTGCATAATGTATTTTGGGTGAAGTTTCAGGTTTATTTTGTACTGATCTGATGACAGAAAAGTATATCTTAAGTATTTTAAAGGAAAAAAAAAGGGAAAGAAAGGTTTCTTAATCGGCTTATTACAGCCTTCCATGTCTAATAAAGCACTTATATGGGAGTAAACCTGGAATCCTACAGGAGGTTGCTGTAAAGTGACAGATTCAGGTCAGAGCTGTGCATGAGCAGCCAGATTGATTTGTGATGCATAACGATGGCAGAAATGGCATTATTGTTTTACAGGAGAGCACAGAAAGTTAGAATATGCCAGGGCCATTACAGCAGCTGGGTACCCTGGTGTGAAATACCTTGCCTCTGGCCAATGCCTGGTATTTCAAATAAATTGGAGCTATTCCACAACTGGTGAGCTATTCCACAGCTAGTCTCACAGTAGATGTGGTTTTGGTTCTTTAGCTCCCTTCACCCTGGCAACAAAGCCTAAATTTCCCAGTTAACTGTTGCTCCTTTAGGCACAGACTTTGAAAGCCACAGACAAGGGATGGGTACAACCACAGCTGTCTGCAAGAGATTAGTTTTTAGATTTTCCTTCCTTTCCCTCTGTCACTGTCTAACTCTGTGACCATGGGCAACTCTTTCAGTATCTACTTCTGCCCTCTTTCTTGTTTTAAACAAATCCTTTTTAGAACATGAGTTTGTCCTGTCTGTGTCATCTGGTTGGATTTTGTGTTATTTCTTATTCTGAATTTGTTGGCCTTTGTTTTTATTAACTGGATTCTGTAATAAATGCACAAGTAATGCTGACCTGAAGGAAATGCTGCTCACTCTATAAAGATATCAGAGAGGTATAAAACACTTTCTGGATGGAATTATACTGAAATGGTAAAAGCAATGGCTCCTGTCCAACATTTCCAGGGGCAGCAAAAAGATCACCCTAAAAAACAGATGAAGGACTGGTCCACCTTTATGGAACTGACCCTTGAAAACCCACTGGGAACTTCAGATGGTGCCACATGCATCTTCCTCTTAATTAGTGCTCTTCTGTGAGACTTTGTGACACCAGATCTCCTTTTTCTTCCATCTCAGTAAAATGCCAGCTCCTCTGGGGTCTTGGTGTGCGACCGAGGTCCCTCAGCACCACATCAGAGATATTAATTCTCATTAAGAAATGATGCAATCAGTGCTCATTTGGACACGTGCTGTGCCCCTCGCTGGCTGCTGGGTGCATGGTGATGGTTCACCTCGGGCTGGAAGGCTCTGTGCACCTTCCCTCACAGCTGCCCAGGCTCTCCTCACCCATCCAGCTGCTGAGAGGAGCAAACTAATTCAGGCTGGCAAGTTGGGTTTTTGATCTTGGGACTCCTGGGCCTTTACAGCCCTGAGATCTGGGATTCTCCCTGCATCTTACCAGTTATTGAGAACTCTGAATTCCAGCCAAAATAATATATGGGCATTATCTTAACTCTGAGGGGTTTGAACAGTCCCTTTGACTTTCATGCATCTGCCACACACGTTCAGACCCTGAGTGTTGCAACTCATCGTGCTCAGCACCTTGCAGGACTGAGCCCTTCACTAATCCTCCTAAATCCAAGTCTATTGACTTTCAAAGCAACCCGCCAGGGTTTCTTATCTACATTTCCTGAACAAGCTGCTTGCTTAAGCTGAGCCTTTTTGCATTAGTCTTCAACCAGAGTTGATTTTGGGCAATGAACATGATTAGATTTTCATATCAAGAGGGAATGAAAGTCTGGAGATAGTTCACAAGTATCCTGGAGTGAGGCAGGAGTGATCTACCTTAATTGAGTAGCTTGTAAAAACACAAAAGGTCAGAATTAGTGTCTAAATCCAACTCAGGCAATATCCAGGTTTTTCTTTATCATCCTGGAATGAATCTTAACAGAACCCTGAGTCTAAATGTCTTAGGGAAGCTTGAAAGCCAGATCTCAGCCCTTAGATGCCTGACATTTGTAGAATAGGATCCTGTCACCACATGGCAGAATAAGATTCAGTCTTAAACTATGGCACAACCCCCCAAAGAGGGAGAGGCTGAATGAAGCCAAAGAGACTGCTCCAGAAAACAGGCTGAAATAAGGATTGCTTCATCTCCAGGAGATTTCTGTTATGGGGGTCACTTTACCCCAAAATCAGATGAAGACTGTCCTTCATTGAGACCTGAGCATTTGGGATGTCAGAAGTCTGAAACAAAACCCCCATCGTGGCAGCACAGCACTGTTCATCTTTCTCAAGGTCAGTCACTGCCTGTGTGAGTGGGGCACTCAGACACCAGGAACTGGTGGAAATAAAGCACACCTGGAGCAACCATTCCCACACTGACATTCTCCTCATCCTCATACAAAGATCAGGCTTAGGCCTGAGACTCCAGAGAGACTCTGGTCACAGCTCTGTACAAGCTTTGCCATAGCAAGTCACTCTGTCCATTTTAGACTTCTTTTTCCACCTCTAAAGCCAGAGCAGTCCTAAACTGACCATGTCTGTGTGAGTGGCAACCTTGTATTAATTCAGTGTATGCCCAGGAATAAACACAATGAGACTTGGATTGTCATGGAGCCCTCAAATTGTAGATTAATAGATAAATTAATAGATGTCTGTTAATAAATTAAAAGATCAATAATATACATATATCAAAACTTAACAAACACCTGCATCTAGAAACACAGAAGGAGTAATTGTGTTTCTGATGTCACAGTCAGCCTCTTGGCTCCCCCACTTGAATTCAGTAGCACCAAAATCCAGGCGTTCTTTCCTCTGTTCCTGGCAGCAGCTTTGAGAATTCCTGACCTTCATCTCCCCTTGGCACACCCTGTTTGAGGAGATGTGTGAGCATCTTGGAAAACCACCCCAGCTGAACTTCTCTTTCCTGTTCAGACAAATCTATGCTCTAGACAACATGACTGACAGTATTAAAACACAGAGCTAACTCAGATTCTCAAAAATTAATACCTCTCCCACATCTGTCAGTCAAGAAATCTTGCCTTTGAACTATTTTTTATACCTAGAATTTCAGCCAAAATGATTCAGTTGGACATTTTCTACTGGAAGCTCCTGTGTAGTTAAAAATTAAGGTATGTCACAGAGATTTATCACTGGCAAAAACATCTCTAATAAACAAAATGAGCTGGTGTGCTTTTCCCATTTCATTTTGCTTTCTTTTGTTCAGTTTGATTTATTTGACTTTTTCAGCATTAAAATGTTATTTTAAGCTCTGCTTGCATGATGTGTGTTATATATATATATAAAAATATCTAATGGGCTGGCTTTGTTCATCACTGAGCCAAAACTGAAATGAGGAGGTGATGAGAGGCAGGACGGGCTGGGGGAGTGAAAGGAGTCCTCCCTGAGCACTGAGGTCAGTATTCCAATTTCTTTTGTGCCTGCCTGTACCTCTTCAGGGTCACCTCACCAGATCTCACTCCTCCACAGATTCTGCTGCCGTGGTTACTTTTTCCAGCTCTACCTTTTGTAGTTCTCCTGGGGAGGAACCCATGGCCTGTTTTTTTAAGGGCTCTACACAAGGTCAAATTTCCTTCTTGGCTTACAAGCAAGTGCTGGAGGTGGGCAGGAGCCACCTGGAGATTGCACTGCTCTACAGATAAATGCTCAGGGTGGGGACACAAAGATGGGTAACAATACCTGGGGCTGTACCTGGAGATGTCTTTAATATCCAAGGGCCAGAGACTTGGATAATTTGCCTTTTTTTTTCTTGTTACACTGAAGGAAGGTTTGGTTGAACAATGTATTTGTACAAAGCACACATCTTGTTCCAGTTAAAAATTCAGGAGGAAGGACTGAAGTGTCCAACAAGGCTTTTATATAGTATTTTGGTCCTTACTGATTTCCATATTTATTTAATTCACAGATGAATAATAATTCTGGTGACATTAGGAGAAGATTTAGATTAAGGCAAAGAAATTGTGAGGGTGAGATGATTGATATGTGCGTTCTTGGACAAGAAGTCTATAATCTGTATAATCTGACTGGCTCCAACAGGGTTAATCTATGATTTTAGATTTTCCAAGGTAGAAATAACATGGAAGTTCCTCCCCCATGTCCTCCTTATGCCTTGCCTGCTGTGTCTCCTTTCAGCCTCTCCCCAAAACACACACCACAGCCCATCCTCCTGTGTCTCTGCTCTCAGACTTGCAGCACCTCCTCCTTGTGCCATTTCCTCCTTTCAGTGAGGGCAAATTCCTCAAGGGAAGTGCTTTAGGAGACAGAGCACAGAGCTGGGACTGGCACCCAGCGTGTCTCCTGCAGCACTGGGACTGAGCAGCCAGGCTGGGCATCTTGCTACAGCCCTGTGCAGGAGGCACCATCTGCCAAGTGTCCTCCTGAGCTGTGCTTTAGCAAGTGGGCTAAAGAGCTAAAAAGAACATCCCATCCATGGCAGCTGAAGTCCATCACAGCTTGCTTACAGGATTCTGGCTCTGAAGGGAGGCTGGGCAAGTGGCCAAGAAGCCTCTCTTACTTGCCCATGTTTCTCTTTGGGGAAAGGGATTCCTGGTTTAGCATGGCCTGAGATGGCTTTAGGGAGCAGGATGGCTTTAGGGAGCACTGGAGTTCCCTCATCCCAGGTGCAGCCCACCCAAGAAGATGCAAACTCCTTTAATTGGATTTGCCAGGGCCTTGGGGCTGCTCTTGACTTCTTTGAGGTCACTGGCATAAGCCTTGTCAGCTCAAAAAGCAGCAGATCTCTTGTGTTCTTCTATGCAAGAGCAGTCAGGCTTCCTGGGAAGGGGCAAGAAAAAGGGGAATTATCTCCATGCTTTATCTGCTTTTTGCCCCCTCCCCTTTCTTGTCCATCTACTTCTCATCCCGTCAAGAGGACATTTCTGCTCCAGAATGAGGTTGTTCTTGGAGCTCTGCAGAGGTCACTGGGCTTAACTGGGGGGGGTCTCTGGGGCTGTGCCCTTTGCCTCTGAGCAGGCCAAAGCTGCTGAGGTCCAGATTCTTCCTGATGATTCCATGTGATAGTTAATTAATGGCCTCCCCACGTTTCCATGGCAACTTCATGCTGTGCTCTTAGCCCTGATCCAAATGGACATTCTGCACACTCCTGAAGCCATAGCATCAGCATGTTAATAAGACTTGCTGACGTCTTTTGCTTTCTGCCACACCGGCTGGTGAGCCTAAATTTGAATAACTTAAAAAGAACAGATTTCTTAGGAAGCTCCCAATGAATTTCTGTCACGTGACTGGAGGAAAATGGTCCCAGAAGTCTTCTGCATCTGAAGGGAAGCAGGATCCTGCCCTACCTGCTGCTTTTTCCATGCTTTGGCTTTGGGACACCTGGCATTGGATTTTCTTTTTTTCCTCTGGGTTATTTGGAAGGTCCAGCTTTCATGAAGTGCCTAATTTAATGACAGCAAGGGACAGTATCTGTCCTGAATTGGTAGGAGCATCTCTCTATTAGCTGAGCTGGACAATCTGATGGATTGCTCTCTAACTCCTTCTCGTGCCAAGGAAGGAAGCTGGGTTTTGTTCTCATACAGTCAGAGAATGGTTACTCTGACCTGAGAGTATGAACATCCCTTTTATCATTAAACTCTACACCAGTGCCCACTGATCATGCAGGTTAGTGGGTCGAGCTTTATGGTGAAGGGGTTCTCTGGGTCCCACCTAATTAATTACCCTCCATTCCAGTCATTGTCTTGTCAAACACATTTTTATGACCATCATTTCCTCAGGAGCCATTAACCCCACTGTAGCACTGGCATGGCCTCTCTGGAATGTGAAGTGCTTTCTCTTCCTGAGACAGATGTCAGATACCTCCACATCTCCTATTGCCTGCAGAACAAATTCCCTAAACCAAACCTGGGGGATGTTTCTGGATCTGGCTGTCACAGGCTGCCCCTTACCTGGGGAAGGGCTTTTGGGACTAAGCAGTGGAAGCACAGCATGTGCCCTCTTTATTTCCTAGCATCAAAAGCAATCATCCACATTTGATTGGCTTGTTTGGGGTTCTTTTTCCATTTTCTCAGAGAGCTCAAAATGGCAGTTGAGCTGCCAAATAACTTCATCTTCCCTACCTTGAAGGACATGGGAGTTTATTCTTCACATTTTTGCTGCTTTCCTTCTCAAGATTTAATGTAGCCACGTTGGAACGTGGCTCCACTTTGTGGTGTTGATGTGCCATCATTTCCAGGTGCACCATCAGGTACTCCCAAGGTGAGTTCCATATGCTGACAGCATATCTGTGCCAAAACTCCTTCCCTCTCCCTGCACTGCTTCCCCTTTCCCAGCCACGATGGGAATGTTACCTCACGTGCCTCTCTCAGCCCCACACCATCCACTTGGTTTTAAATCCAGCCAGGATTTAATGTTGTGTTGGCATCCAAAACCTTGCTCAAGGTTTATGGAGTTGCCCCCATTGCTGAAGGCAGTAAATGCTGGAGGCTGCTCATCCCAAGGCATCATTAAAGATACATGAGGGCAATTGATTTGATCCCTGCCAGTGCCACAAACACCAGGTGAGATTTAGGTAACATGCTGCTAGTTACCCACGAGATCTGAGATTTAATTGCAGCTTCTTTGGCTTCTACTCACTAGACCTGGATTCTTATCTCAAAGGAAAGAATTTATCGAATTAATTTCACTCCGTGTTGGCACGGTCACTATTCCCAGCCATGAGCAAATCCCATCATTGCATGCAGGCTGCAGCTCAGGCTGCTCAGAAGCAGCAGTCAGTATTTTTAGAGCTATAACCATAGTTCTTTCAAGTGTCAGCTCTTTGGGTCATACATGTAATTTAAACAGTACATTTCTATTCCCTGCTTAGATGGATGTAACTGTCAGGAACATTATTTCTACTGATAATTACAAATTTGACATTCATTTCCCATGAATACTCTCTACTATTTGCTTAAAACTCACCTCCATGCATACGATTGCTGCCAAATGTTCTCTTATCAGAAAGCTGAGGCAGAAATGTCACATCTATAAAGAACACTCTTGGAATGGTGAAGTCTAATATGATTTTCTGCTACACAAAGCAAAGACCAAGCAAATGAAAAACAAACACTGGGAAAAATGGGCAACCTGAGGCCTCTTGTGTGGACTGACCAGGGGAGAGAGAGATCTTGATACAAGGTAGGGGGGAAAAGCTACTACTAAAGGAAATGTCCCTAAAAACATCCTTGCTGTTTAATTCACCCAGCTCTTCTTCTGATACTCATTCTTAGATAGACAGACTAATTAGGTGACTAATCCCCCTTTTTGGGGGTTTTACTGATTACCCAAATTGCTTCTCTTATGCCCTTAATTGGTAGCTCAGCAGGAGAGTTCAGTGAATGCATATTTTCTTTAAGGTATCCAGTTCCTTCTCAGGAAATTTGGATGAGAACAACCTAAATCACATGAATTAAACCTGAAACCAGCCTTAATTGCCCAAGCCCCTGATGTCACATGACCAACACCACAATGCATTCAGGTCTTTTCAGAACTGATGTTACTCTCAGAATCTCAGCCAAAGTCTTCAAATAAAGTCAAAATTCCTACAAGACAATTTTGAACTCAGTTGAATGAACATGTTAAATCTTGAGCCAGACCTGAATCCTGGTCTTTGGATCAGGACTGTGCCCCTTGCTCAGACCTGTTTTCCCCAGGATGCTCCTCCACCTCTGGAAGCCATCAGGACCACAGATTTATTTCTCCCTTTCTGGAGGGCAGGAATTCCAGTCTCTCACTAGCACTTGTCAATCAACTTCAACTAAAAAAACCCAGTGCAATTAAGAGAAACACCTCACTACTCACCTCCCACAGTGCTCAGACTTCATCACCCAGCTCAGATGATCCTTCATTCACACACTCCATTCAACATCCCACTTTTTGTTTAAATCCAAACACATGTCCCCACACATTCCAAAAAATTTTACCCACCTTTTGGTTATTTTAGTATTTTTTTGATAACTCAATTCTTTTTAATTTGGCTTTATCCTTGCAAACTCAGGATAGGTTTGGTTGTTGTGCTCTTCCCTCCCACCCCTCCCTTTTACTAATTTTGCATATATTTTAATAAAATGTTCTCATATATTTGCTGTATTTTTTTTTTTTTTTGTGGACAAAGTGTAAGTGAGACAAGGATATTATTCACAGCCACAGAAACATAAGAAAGTAAAAAGGATTTTTTCCTTTCTCAGTGAACAAAAATGACCTATGTACCCTTCAGTGTCTCCAGGTTTCCTTGGAAATGTATTCCCTTGCATTGTGCTTTAGTTTTTGTGGTGATGAGGGTTACCCAGTGCTACTGGAAAACCCAGCACCTGAGGCAGAAAGACAAACTCAGCTTTGCCTTTATGATTTTGGCTTTCTCTGCTTTAGGGACTATGTAGAAGGGCCTGAAAGATGAGTGAGTGAAGATTTACAGGTGCTGCTCCTCCTCTGGCACCACTGAAGGCAGCACCAGCCCAGTGCAGGGCACAAACTGCAGGTCAAGCTGAACAACCCAACACATCCCATTTTCCAGCATCTGCTGAGCCTCTGCCTCTGGTGAGATGTCTTCCAAGATGGAAATCCCAAAGTGAGGACACCTGAGCCCTGTACCCACCCTCCTATGTGGACTCACCAAGGAGGTGATTAACCTCATGAGTTTTACTCCCCAAGGGCTGCCATCCCCTCCTGTCCTCCAACAAAGCTCAGCACAGGCTGCAGGAATAACTCAACATAAAGCTGGCATAAATCTCAACAGAAGAAATATCTTTTATCTTTAACCATTTACTCCCACTATAGGAATAATGGTAGCTCTTTTACATTTACATATAACTCTTGTTTGTTTGTTTGTTTGCTTGGATTTTTTTCTTTTTTTTTTCTTATGTCTCTTTGTCTTGGCACCTGCATAGCAGAAAACTTAACAGTTCAGTACAGAAGTTTGCCCCTCTCTCTGCTCCTCCCTTTATTTTCTCTGCTGCCCCTGAGGACTCTCAAGCAACACCCCCACGGTCAAGAGAGAGTACGGTGTTACCCTTTTATGACGGATTATAGAAATAACAAACATGCCTGACAGTCTTATACAGCTGCTAGAACGGGTTTAGTTTTCAACAAATGAAGAATTTCCTCTTTTTTTTTTCCTCTTTTGTATATTAATTACATTTTACAAATCTTATTTTTCCCCTTTTCTTTTCTTTCCTTTCCCCCCCCTTTCCTTCTTCCTTTTTACTTTTTTTTTCTCTTTCTCTTTTTTCTTTTTTTTTTTTGGGTTTTTCTTGTTTGTTTTATTTTTCTTTTTTTTTTATACAGCAAAAGGATCAATCACCAAAGTGTCCATTGCTAAGTCCAGGGTTAGCAGAGTTTGGCTGTCATCTGGTCGGACTGTTTGAGGATCTCGGTGTTGTACAGGTCCAGGGCGTGGTTCACTCGGATGATCTCGCTGTTGGTGAGCTTCAGGCGGTGCTTGAGCATACAAGAGAACAGATCCAGCTGCGGCTTCCCCGGGGCCACCGGAGGTGCCAGGCGGTTGATTCGGTCCCGAATATCCAGCAGCAAGAGCATGACGGAGGAGGAGGAGTAGAACTGCCCGCCCTGCGTGTAGGACTGGTTGACCTGCTGCACCGCGCTGCGCAGGAGGTCAGCGTTGAAGCGCAGGCTGTAGCCGTAGACCTGCACGTCTGAGATCTTGATGTAGAACTGGCGCTTGGTGGGGTCGGAAAGGTCCACGGGCCCTTGGCCAGTCTCGTTGCGCAGGAGGGAGGGCAGCCGAGTCCGGCTGCGTAGGTAGATGTGGACGGTCTCAAAAAAGGTTTTCCACCGGTTGCCCAGCAGCAGGGTCCAGTTGTAGCACTGGCTGTTTTGGAGGCGGATTTTCTCCCAGCGCGGGTAGCCGTACTCCCCGAAAGGCATGTTCCAGCCCTCCGAGTGGCTCCCGCTGAACGGGTTGACGTAGACAAAGAACATGGGGTCCAGGCTGCTGTTGCGCATCTGGCAGATGCGCATGGAGATCCCAATCACCATGTGGATGAAGTCCATCCTGTTCTTGTTGCTCTTCAAGGTGAGGGACATGCGCTTGCGCCACCGCGGGTCGAAGAAGGTGTCCAGGCGGATCTCGTTGCTGATGAAAGTGGTGTGCACGTACAGGCGAGAGTCCATCTTCTGCAGCAGGTACTTCAGCTCCAGGTCCTGGAAGTCCAAGTCCGTCTCAAAGCTGATGAACTGCTCGCTCCGCTCCGAGTCCACGTTCTGGGGCTCGCAGCGGCCTCGGTAAAGCTTATAGCCCTTGTTGCACGAGCCGCAGAGGGAGATGTTGGCAAGGCTGCACATGGCACAGCTGTTGTTGCCCCCAATGATGCAGGGGATGGGGCGCTGGCACAGACTGGTGCCACCGTGGCAAACGCAGCTCCTCTGGCTTTCCAGAAACGTCCCCCAGAACCCGTTCTCATTGCAGTACAGCAGGGACTGGACTCGGGTAAGCCATTCCTGTATCGTCCTGCAGGTGAGGAGAAGGAAGAATTAGCACTGTAAGGCCTCACAGGGACTCGGTGTTGGCATCTTGCTGGAGCTACAGTGTTTTCAGGGATATGTCTGAGGCAGAGCTTTCGGAACATCGATGCCCTGCCGGGGCATCTGGGAGCTATTCCAGTCTATTTCTAGACTGAATCTTTCATCTGCTGTTTACTCCTTTGGTGACGAGCAAAAGCCTTCCAAGAAATTGCTACCAGTTAGAAATGCTCACCTGAGCTCTCTCTCTTCACTCTGCACTAGGAGCCGAGATAGGCACTGTGTCCTGCCAAGGATCCCAGCAGGGCCACAGTGACATGGGAATGGAGCTGATAAAGCTATGCCAGAGGCTGTGGGGCTATCAGACATCACAAGGGCAGCAGAACTCCCAGGCTAGCAGGAGAAAACTGCTCTTCAGATCATTGGCAATTGGTCCCACCCTCTAAAAAACAGACCCATAACAGGACATGGCAAAGCAAGCAGCAACCTCTGCTTATGGTGCAGAGCTCAGAACAGTAGAAAAGAGGGTGGAAGCCAGCGTGCACGGAGACAAAGCTGCTAAAACTACTCCTCCTTAAAAAAAACCCAAAAGTCTTCTGCTAATTAATCACCTCTTGAAGTTTCTCCTTTAAAATCAGCCCCACTCACCCACCCCTGAGCCCCACCACTCCCACAGCTGCTGGATCAGCACTTTCAACCCCACATCCTGCAGCCCTGGAACGACTCCTAGAAAATGACACTGCAACCCACATTCACTTTTTGCACAACCCACTTGCCATGTTGCCTTGTTTCCCCCTTTTCCCCCTTCCCACTGCCCCAGGAAAGCTGGGTACAGCGACTCCTTTCTCAGCAGCCCTCAGCAGAACCCTCTGTGCAGCCGCTGCTCCCTCCCCTCCAGCTCCCCCCTGGTTAATGAATACTTCATTGTCTCCTCTGGGCAAAAAGTTCTTGGTAGTGCTGCAGTGAGAGGACTGGCTAATGACAAATTAGGATTCAGCCCCTGTAGAACAGGAGGAGTGATTATGGACAGAGGCTCTCAGAGCTGGATTAGTGAAATTCATGGCACCTGCATCGCCTGACCTCCGAATAATCATTAAGCTGTAGGCTGTATCAAAGAAGGCATTAAATGATATAGCAGCAAAGAACAGCAAGATGATTAGGGGGAGGGAGCGAGTGGAGGGATGAGAGTGTAAAACAGAGGAAAGCATGGGAAGGAAAGAAATAATCAAGGAGCAGAAGCAGAAAGGTTGGGAAAGAAAGAGAGGAAAATGTGCAGGTAACAGGAAAAATGAGAGAGAAACACAGTGGGCAGGAGTAATGGGTAGAGAAAGGGAAAAACTGCAACAGCAACCGCTGAAAGAGAACAGGCAGGAATGAAAATCAGGAAGGAAAGGAGTAAAAAGAAGGGTGAGGAAAAAAGGAAGGGCATTAGAAGAAATTTCTGAAATGTTGGATGTGGGAACAGACAATTTTCACATTCTTCCTGTGGTACAGGGCTGCCAGGGTCTCTTTCCCCTATTCCCAGCCAAGAGGAGCTCTTCTGCTGGTGGAAAGGACAAGGCTGGCTGGGGAGCTTGGGACCAAGGCAGTGACCTCCATAAATACCTGCTGTAGAGGGAGACAGTGACAGCCCTGGTCCCTCAAAAAAGTGCACAGGGCTCTTCTTAATTCTGGGACAGCTCTGCCTTGGAGGGGAGGGGACAGCACAGCTGCAAAACACAGCCACAAGCTGACAGCAACAACCATTTCCAAACCATCCCTGAGGCTGCCTTCTGCTCACAGGTGAATTTTTGTTCACTTTTCAGTAATACAAATATGTTTACGGCCATCTGAAGCTTTGTGCTTCCTGTTTGGAAAGCCAGACAAATGCACCTGGGTTTGTGCAGTGCTGGACTGATGTTTTACATGGGTTTTAGGTGTTGATAATGCCCCTGAGTTGCTGGGCCAAGGACTACCAGGCCATAGCAGGGGACGCAGTAAAAATTAGAATCAGATGACCACATTCTGTCCATTTTGGGTGTGTTCTGTCTTAGGAAAAAAATCACTGGATAGTTCTGTCCTTCCTTATGCTAACAGCCAGCAGAACAAAATGGGAAAGAAACGTCAGCTGATATCTTGCAATGGACACCAGGTAAATTTCCTGTTCCCCAGATGAACTTTGCGGAGGATGGATGGGAGGTTGTTTGTTGTTGTTGTTGTGTGTGTGTCTCAGCTTTCAGCAAAGACACAAGTAGGACTAAGAAAAACAAGAAGAAAATGAAACAGGAGACTACCCACCATCTGCTGATGACAGCAGTAAAGGATGTAATTAAATAAAAATGCAGAATCCAGGGCAGAGCTGGGCATCAACTACACACACGACAATGAGAAATGTGAGAGAGTGAGAGAGAAGTAAAGTCATATAAATTACTTCATTTTTTTTCTTGCAAATGGGACAGGTTAAGAATATACACAGGACCAGCCAAAGTCCTTCAGCTGACAGGAGGTAACCTTTTAAAACACACCCCTCTGATGGCTCAGACTCATGGCATTGTACCTAAGAGGTGTCAGAGCAGGAGGATGCTGGAAAGATCCACTGTTGAACAGCTGAAAACCAGTACCAGAGTAGCCATTGATTTTCATTTAAAATTAGGGAGGTGGTGGGAATTCCCTCCCCCTGGAGATGTCCAAGGAACACCTGGATGTGGCACTCACTGCTCTGGTTGGGGTGACAAGATGGGGATCAAGCCCAGGTTGGACTCACTGATCTTGGAGGTCTTTTCCAACCTCAATAAGTCCATGATTCTAAAGTGAAAATAAATATAACCTGCAGGCCAAGCTCT
Source organism: Peucedramus taeniatus (assembly GCA_013400575.1). Classification (NCBI taxonomy): domain Eukaryota; kingdom Metazoa; phylum Chordata; class Aves; order Passeriformes; family Fringillidae; genus Peucedramus; species Peucedramus taeniatus. Next base: position 53,811 of record WBNO01030081.1, read on the forward strand.
GAGTGAGAATTACTTTGCAGTGTTTTCTGACTGTTGGTCACTGGACATGTGAGCAATGCTGGGAACAGGGAGCCAGACAGATTTTTGGGTTTTATTTGCAGGAAAAAAGGCAGGGACTTAAATAATTTCCTTTGTAAACTCACCTTTCACTTTCCAGCCAGCACTAGCTGCTCTGGGGGTACTTTTGGGTTTTCTGTACAGAACAGTGAAGTAAAAAATGCTATTTTTTTTTTCTCAGCAGCTGTGAGATGTATTTTGGCTGCAGGCCAGAACATGTATAACCCCTCTCTCCATTGGATGTTATTTCTATTTTACATCCAGTGCTTTAAAATAAAACTACAGGTGATCATTCGACATCAAAGTTTTATTAACTGAGGAGTGGTCTCCTTTTTAAACCAGCAGACTTGCCTCTGTTTTAAACCTGTAAACTTTCCTGGGTTTTGACAAAAAAAGTACAGACCAAATATATCAGTATCTATATATCTATATATATCTACATATATCTATATCTATATCATCTATATCTATCTATATATTTATGTAGATAAAATATTTATATATAGATATATAGAGATATAGAGAAAGATATTTCTGTCTCCTTAGCCATTGCAAAGGGTCATGGAGAATCAGCCTAATTGCCAGAATCCCTACTCTTCCTTTCTTATCTTCCTTTTGGAAATACCACCTCTTCCTTTCCCTGAGGACAATCAACAGCAATCTCCTTTCTTTTTTTTTTACATTGCCTTTGAATGTATAATGCAGGCTTACAATTATGTGTATTAAAGAGAGAGAGGCTTGCTCTTAATAGAACCATGCCATCCTTTCAAAGCCACTGGCATGCTTGATAAGCCTCTGTCATTGCACAGCAACAATTAGAAAATGAGAGTATTTCCCAGCTCTGTGAGGAGAAAGATGGGTTGCACTTCTTCCACTACACAGCTCCTACCACACTGCTCCCCTGCCTAGCTGCAGATGCAGAATGACAAACAAGAAAAGAAATTATAATGTGCCTGCTGATGTTGACTTAAACAAATCAAGCACATCAGTCAGTTAAAAACCCATCTGCCATCATCCATTCCACCCTCCTTCCCCCAGATTTCATTGTAGTAGTTGGAGGCTCCCTTTCTGCTTGGCTGGGTTTTTTAAATAGATGATAAATGCTGAAGACATATTTGTCTGAATGTTTTGGAGTAACATGGTTGGATGGAGATTTCCTTGCTGCTGCTTCACTTTGTTGTTGTTGTTAAAAATTCAAAAACATCTAAAAATTCCACCTTGGACATGCCTGTGGCTTCTCCAGCACGCAGCCTGGTCAGACCAGCTCAGCCAGTTGGCAGGCATGGGCCAGGTTTAGGAAGCTCTCCAAAGACTCTGTTTCATAATCTCTTACATTTAATAAATATTTCTCCTCATCCCTAGTAAGTCCATCAAATTTTTGTCTAGAAACATGTGATTTCTTGGTAATTAAAGAGGTGTTAATCCCCAGAAGATTTTTCTGAGCTGCACAGCGATGAAATGAAAAGTCAGCATGTTCAGCAGCCAGGGAGCTGGATGAGAGCTGTAGACAGCAGTCAATCTGTCAATTTTGTCTTGAAACAGAATATTTAGGTAATGAAGGAAGTGGACAAACAGCTTCTCTTCAAATATTATCTTGGTCTGACCCTTCCAAGAGAAGCATGGAAGAAAAGGCACTCAAACTCAGCTTTCCCCCCAAGATTTTCCATATTGCTTCAGTCCAGACAATGTAGAAGGGCACAGCAAGAGCTGTTTCTGAAAATCCAGAAATGCAAGTCTCCAAAAATGACTTGAAGCAACTCAGCTACAGGTTAGGGCTGAAAGGAGCCAGCAGAGGGGATTATTAGATATCAATAACTGCTGTAGCAGTAATGGAAAATCTGCTCTCTCCACCTGTAATAACCTTGCAAGGCTTCTGCTCAGTGAGGTTTTACAGGTTCACACTGCATCTTGCAGCAAAAATGTGACATATTCCAAGTGAAACTAAAGCTTCTCCTTTCACTCTGGAGATACTGAGGAGCACAATCCAAAAATGGGCTGGAGCACCTAGTGCTCCACATGTCTCTTTTAACAGCAAGTGGAGGCTCAGCTGTGGATATTGAGGGAAAAACCACAAAACCAGCTTAATCTGCAGAACAGACTAAACATATTCTTGCAAAACTTAAAGAATAAGTGATGCCCTTCCCCTGGGTAGGTAAAACCACACAGAAGGGATATGAATGTAGTCAGGAATGTGACAAAAGTTACCTACACCTCCAGGAATTTCAACCCATTCCCAGATTTTACCGTTTGTCCCAAACATGCCAACACACCCTACATCCAAACACAGCCTGTTGGGTGCCACTGTAAAGTCAGAGATGACACAGACTCCAGAAACAATCAGAAGGCTAATTGGCATAAGAGCCCCAACTTTACTGAAACCGCTTCTTTTATACACTGGTCCAAAATGACCTGATTGGTCATTTAATCAATACATTTCACCCAACTGGCTAATTAACAAGACACCCATTTGGTAAACAACCTTACTGTAAACATCACATAGCACAGGTTAACATGATGACAGCTGCAGAGATTAAGGATTGTTTGGATTCTTTCTCTGAGCTTTCCCACACTTCCCCAGGATGATGCCCGGAAAAGTTATCTGTTTCTCTTTGTGACCAGAGAGCCACCACCACAGCTGGGATTAAGCTTAAACCCAAGCTCAGCTCCACCAGCCCCTCATCCCAGCTCCCCCATGCCCGAGGAAGGATGGAGGTACCTTTCCCTAGGCAGCTGGTGGTTAGGATTGTGCCGACACCGGACACTGAGGCCAAAGAGTTTGCGGGCAGTGCGCTGGATCTTCTGGCGCTGGGCTTCCAGCGAGCTCTGCAGCAGCTTGTAGCGGTTCTGCAGGTCCCAGTCGTTCCCCCAGTGCTGGTGGATGCTCCCAATGGTCAGGAAGTGGTTGCTAGGTAGCCTTTTCATGAAGGATTTAAACTCATCTGGAACACACACAAGAAATGGGGAGAAATAGGGAGGTTTCTGAGCTGTAACAAAGCTTTTATTAGCAGGGTGGAGAAAGAGCAGCGATGACGAGGCCATCAGCTCTGCCAGGGGAAGATGATGTCCATTAACTCACTGCTCAGTCACTCTGCCCCAGGAAGCCACTAATTCCATGGCTGTTGCTGCTCCCATATAGGAAAAAAAACCCTATAGTGAATATTGAGGTGAAACAACACAGTTAAAATGTACAGGGTGGAGGAAAAAATAAAACAAAACAGAAATTCCCTGGAACATGAGGTTGTAGTCTAAGGGTTATAAACAAAAAGCTGGGAGTTGTAATCATTTTCAGTTAAAGAGTTCTCATTTACATTGTTTTTCAGCTGGTCTTGAAATGCTGTTTATTGTTGAAGGCAAAGCATTTTGCTGTGTAATTAAAAAAAAAGGAGGAAAAACAAAGCTTTAAAAATTCCCCAGAGGAAAGGTTTGGATGCTGTTAAAATGTCCTGCTTTCACATTTTTAAAAAAGAGCGTTCTGATTCTTACCTCTCGTTTAACTCCATTTGAAGTTAAATGAGTTTCATTTAGTAATGAGGAAAATAAAATAAAATAGTTTGCAGGGCTTGGGTGAGAACAAAAGGTGTCAATTTTAGCCAAAGGGAACAAATCCAATTGATTGAAAAATATTTATTTAGTATTGCTGTTTGTTGTGTTTGTTGTTTTTTGATCACTTTGTTTCAATTTTATTTTGTTTGATAATGAAAAAAACTCCACTGTTATGCAGGGTTTGTTTGAGAGGTATTTTTTCATCACAATCAGAAATTCTGATACTGTTTCTGTTTATGATCATCCCCTCCTTCCTACCTGAGAAGGGTGGTTTGCTCAGACTCTGATTACCAGGCTGGGACATCCTCAGATGAGAAAAACCAGATAGTTCCAACTTTCTCTGGGGAAAAAAACTCAATTTTTGATGCTAGAAAACCATATTTGACACAGTGAGACCTTGAGAAATGCAATGAGTGGGACAATAAGAACCCCATAAAATGCAATAACAACAAGAGCAATGTTTTGTACCAGGAAAGAAAAACCCCAGGTGTCAGCACAGGCTTGGGCACAATCAGCTGAGGAAGGTCCTGGGGGCTGAAGTGGGTCAGTATCCTGTTCTCACTGGAAAAAATCTTCATACTGGGCTGAATCCCGGTTGGGGAAGTTGATATTCACCTTTTCTTGGCACTGCTACACCTGGGGCACCCACCCAAAAGGGATGAAGGGAGACTGGGAGGGCAGAGCTGAGGGACACCGAGGTGCTCTGAGCACAAGTTCTGCAAAGTCAGGTGTGGGGAGCTGCACTGGTTTTATTTGGTAAAGAGGAGGCCAAGGGATATTTAATTACAGCAGCCACTGCTCAAAAGGTACTCACAGATATGAGCAAAACTCCTCTTTTAAAAGACAGTTGCTATAACAAGGAGCAATACACAGTTTGCAGCTTGAGAAATTAAAATGATTTACTGAAAAACTTTGTCACTTGGAGGTAATACAAGTGCTGGAACATGATCAAAGATGTATAAAAATCTCTCATTTTAGACTCTGCTAGGCAAAACCAAGGCTGACCTGACCTAGTGCTGGCTGTGGTCCTGCTTCTAGAGGGAGGCTGGTCTAGGACCCTGCCATAAACTTCCCAAACAAGCCAACAAGAATTATAGCCATCTTTTCCTCTACATTATCTACATTATTTCTGATCCTTTCCCAATCTTTTTTTTTTATTAATTCCTTCATCCTATTTTCAGAAGGAAACCGAGAGCTTGTAAAGGCTGACATCTCTTCAAATAAAAAAGAAATAATCCATAGAATTAGTGGAAAAAAATCAGATAATTTAAATCCTATAGTACAAAGTTAAAGATATTTGCATAACAGATTTCCTATTATTCATCAACTTGCAGTTCATGCTCAACTGCCTGACAAAGGATATCTGTACATTAGTCAGTCCCATCCTGACAGGAATGGTAAGTGGATGTTCACATCCTACTCATCACATGGTGTAACCAAGCTCCTCATAAAAATAATCATCATCACTGCTCTACCAACATCCATGGGACATCTGCTTGTCTCCTTTCTCCCCCAAAGATAACCAAGAGATTTTTTTAAGTCATCCCTCAGGTTTTCACTGTTTTTAATGCTGCTGCCAGTGCCCTTCTCCTCCCCAAACCTGACTCTGTGCTTTTCCATGGGCTTCTGAAACCACCATCAGGTATAATTGCTTCTGTTGACCATGCTGATTACTCCGGGTACCTTTCAGCAGTAAAAGCCTTGCATTTGCTTCCCGCCCCTTATAAATCAATTTCCTCAAAAGCCTTTTTGTGCAGGAGCCCAGGCTCTTTTCCCTCTGATGATGAATGTGCTACATTTTTCATCGAGACGGGCAAGGCAGGAATTTCGGTGCAGTGTGCACATTTTGCTACCGCAGTGCAACGTTGGGGGAAAAACAAATGAGCAGCAAATCTGGCAAAATAAAAGCTGGATGGGGTTGTTTAAAATTAGGGTGATGAAGAAAAAGAAAAGTACTTTAAAACCAACATCGTTTCTTCATTATTTATATTTATTTATAACTCTGCCTGGAAGCCAGTGGTATGGATGGGGATATTCCCTGTTTCTGGGAATAGTTCATTCTTAACCCTGAGAATTTCCAATTAATTAACAAGTCTGTTTGCATTTGTGGTTATTTTATTCCTCTGCACAGCAAACCTTGCTGATGGCTGGAACTACACCTCCTGTGATGCAGCTTGGCCCCTCTGTCTGCTGAGTCACCCATCCCTAAGGCAGTCCCATGGCAGTGACTCAGCATCACAAGTGGCACTGCAGGGAATTGACAGGTCAGACATCTCTTTCACAGATTAAATTTTCTTTTTGCCAGTGTTAAAAAGAAAAAAAAAAAAAACATTTACATCAGAAAGCAATAGTCTTGAATAAACAAACAAACTCCACCAAATGACTTAATTAAAAGTTGGCATTTTTTTTTAATCCACAATCACTGAATTTTTTGACCAGCCATTCTAAAATGCCAAGAATAAGGCAGCGTTATTTTTCTCAATTTACCCACAAGCAGTGAAGCACAGGGCTAAAAAAACTCCTGAGCTGATTCAAAGCAGCTTCAGTTCACTGCAGCCTCCTTGACTTTGAAGATACTATTCCAAATCACAGCAACTCTTGATTCGCCCTGCACGATTTTTTCAAATTAACAGAGGATCCAACACAGACCAGAAGCAGAATACAAATGTTTTGGGCTTTCAGTGGCTTCCTGTGCAAAATGGTATTTGCTTTCAGAGCACTCCTGTGCCTTTCAGTCCACTTTATTGGAAAAGCCTTCAGATGTCATCAGAGATTTCTCCTCTACTGTTCATAATGAAGAAAATCCTCTAGTTATTGGGAATATTTATTAAAACAAAGAAGCAAAACACTAATACTGCAGTCTTTTGTGATAGCAACTTCCATCTCAAAGGATAAGTTCACGCATGATGCATCAAAGTGATGAATCAGATGCAGCAGCTTTAGACATAAAGATAATCACTCCATCTAGCCCTGAAAAGCCTCCAGCCCTGGGTGGAATATGGCAGAAATTGCACTGCAATATGTCACTTTAACATGGCAAATGAAAAACACCTTCCCCCATTCAAATCTCAAGGGGAGGGAGCCTGAATCTACCCTGGCCTGTGCTTGGATCAAGTGCAGCAAGGACAGAATGTGGGACTGGAACTCCCCTCTCCACAGGGCTCCCACCTTCTCAGTGCTGGGTTAGATCCCCTAGGAAGGGAAAGGGTTTGCTGAGACCAACCTGTGGCTCTTGAGCACCTTATGTGAAGATCCTGTGCCAGAACTAACAACTGCTAACACATAACCAGTGGCAGAGTAGTGCTGGCAGGCACTGCCAGTAATCCTTGTAAACTTGTGTCATACTGAGCTGGCAAAAGCTCCTGAAATCCACATTTCTGGTTTGCCCTGGTGTCACACACCCCATCCATGAACCCATAGAAACTCAGAGAAAACATCTGCCCTCGCTATCTGGTGAGCTGCTCCTGGAACTGCCCAGCCCTGTGGCTCCCCAGGGTACCTGGGGGGATTGGTCAAGGTGGTCATTAGCCTCAGGCCATTAACTCCCACCCTGGCTGCTTGAGCACGAGGGTGACAGCATGAGTGGGACATTAGGGTCTGTGCAGCAGCACAAACACCAGCAGGGGCCACATGTTGAAGTATGAAGCAAATCCTCAACAGCTGTTTGAGGAAACATCACAGGCTACTGCATTTCAGCCTTTAAAGGGATTAAGGTGACTTTCAACATGGGGAAAGGAAGAAAACTTACAAAGGATTTGTCTTGAATTGAGCTAGATGGTTCTTTTCTAACAGTTTTCCTTCCTGACATGGAGATCTGGGCAGTTGTGACAATAATAATTGAAGAAAATGTGTTGGAAAGTGTCTGGTTAAGACTGAAAGATGAGAGTCAGCACGAGGACAAGTTCCTGATGAAGTTCTGCTTGGGCCTGTGTGGTTTCAGAGCAGGCAGGCCACTTGCTAAAGGAGAGAATTCACTGAAAGTGTTGTTCTTTCATACCTCAAGCCCTCAGGAGTGTGTATCCTGTGAGTACAACACACCTACTATGGGTAAACTACTCCCACTACCATCATCAACACAGAACAAACTCTGCTGACACCCCCGCAGAGCTGTCTTCACTTTCTCTCACCTGGGGAGAAAGTGGAAAAGAGAAATGTTCCCAGCAGCAGACATTGCCCTGCAGGACAGAGGAGTCATTTTCCCTCCTTCTCCCTGCCTCAAAGGAGGTGTCATCTGGCCTCTGTGTTCTTCTCCCTCTGAATTGCTTGCACCAAAGCAAAATAAAGCATTCATGCAAATCTGAAAAGCAATTTCTGCATCATTCATATAGTGGAAGTTTCTCCGTAGAACTATTAAAAGAGAGATTTGGAGATAGTTTGGTATGAAAAATCAGATTTTTAACCAAACATACTTCCATGGAAAATATCCCTGCACACATAATTCAATGTGTGGTGTGTGTTCCTGTCTGTGTGTTTAATAGAGGAAAAATGGGAACTCCCTCAAGATCAATATCCTGGGTTTGCATTCAATATCCTCTATTTTTTAGCCAAACTAGAGCATTATACTGAGGGAATAAAAGATTTTTACTTGATACGACCTGCCACGAATTGAAAAAGTGAGTATTGCTCAGTTACCTGAATTCTCCAGATCTTTATAGGCTTCTGTCCAGGTCTTGGCCATGTTTGCCAGGGTGTACTCCATGATCTGGATGTCAGTGATGGGGCAGTTGCACTGAGGGAACTCCTCGGAGCACTGGCAGCCACACTGGCTGTCCCTGCAGATGTACTCGCCCTCCCCATTGCACATGATGTAACTCAAGGCAGACTGGACAAACTTCTCTTGTAAATACTGAGGGAAGATGATCTGGAGACCTGGAGAGAGAACAACAGGGTTATGAGAGGGGAAAAAAAATAAATTAAAAAAGTGATTTCAGCTATTTGTTCCTCTTTTCAAAACCCATTTCATTAAGAGCTTGGGAAAGTTATGGTGAAGAATTAAAAGTTGTTGTGAATAAGGAAGGTACAAATTGCATCCCTCCAGGGCAAGTAGTGATTTAGCTGAGAACAGAGCCCATCTCCTCTGTGGTAGAAGGGTGACAAGAAACTTCTCCTTCCCCAACTCTCTCTCACCCCATTCCCAGATCCCAGCACAGTACTAGGCCCTGAATGCAAAGCCTCCCTTATTCCCAGGTGTGGTGATTTTTGTCTCCTGAAACCAAGTGCTAGTTCAGAAGCAATGAGCATTATGCTGCTCTGACCTGTTTTGAGAGATACTAAATGGGTTTGGTTCCACAAAAAAAAAAAGGAAATACACACTGAAAGAGAAAATAAAAAGGAATAGAAAACAGAAGAAAGGAAAATAACACGAGAGGGGATTTATAAAAGACCCTTGCAGAGCTAAGTGCCCAGTTCCCACAGCATAAATACAGGAGTTGGGCACCTGAGCCTTTGCAGCTTGCTCCCTGCTAGGAAGGCTACTTGCCAAATCCTATAAAAGTGCAAATGGATTTAGTGCCGATGATTTCAGTGTTGCTTGGCAGACTTACATTAGCAGGGAGATCTATCCCCTTGTCCCTTTCTCCATGGCAAGTGTTTGTGTATGCATCCATCTGTGCAGGCATCAGTGTAAGTGCACCCTTGCTCAGGTACCAGAGGATGCAATAACAGTTTAAGGGTTTGCCCCATGCACAGTGCACGTGGTTTTCCATCCCGTCCTCCTCCAGGCTCCCTGCGGATCTCCCTGGGGATTCACAGCTGTTTGCTTCTACCTGGCCAGTCCTGCCTGTCAGCCCCTGTCAGTGTCTGTGGAGCACGAGGTAGGGGACAATAACTCCGAGCCTTTCAGGGGACCCCACTTGGAAAAGGGCAGGGACTGGAGGGGCAGCGAGAGGAGTTTGTGGCAGCGCTGAGCTGCGGTGCAATGAAGGCACGCAGGTCAATTACCCATCTGTTTGTGTTTCTGCTGTGCTGCATTACCAGAGCCATGCCTGACAGCTCGCTGGAGTGGAATGAAAATCAGACAATAATTCAGAGGATGAGAGCGTGCGGGAATGGCAAAAAGGGTTGTGACCCCTTTCAGGAGTGCAGGCCCATCTCTGATGGGTTGTGTTCACCTCAGACAAGAGAAAAACAGCAGGTGGTGACCCTGGGACCCCCATTACCCTTTTGCTTTTGGATCCAGAGAATCACCTCAGCCTTAATGAGGTCCCTCTGGAAGAGCAGGTTTGGGGGCTCAGGAGGCTGTGGAAGGCACAGGGAGCCCTGTTTCCTCTGCCCCTGGTCTGGGTGAGCACCGTGCCTGGTGGCAGCAAGCTGCCCCTCTGCCTGACCCCACTGGCAGCCTCCAGGCAGGATGAGCTTGGAGCATGCTCCAGCTGGGAATATGTTTGTGACACTTGCACAGGGAAGGCTTTCCAGCATGGCATTCAGAGACACTTTCTGCAGAGATCCTGCTGCCTTTTCTGCATTGCTGTTGGGGACTGGAAGGAGCACACAAAGAGCTGACCAGAACAGCATCCCTGCAACAAAGACCTCAAGACTGGCCTGCAAAGGATCATTATTTTGAGGTCCCTTTGGTTTTTTTCTGAGATGTGTCTCAACAAGAACCTCAGATTTCTTCCTACTGTCTTCAGCAAGTCCTGAAGCTCAGCCTCTTCAGGACAAGGGGGAGTGACTTTAAACTGAAAGAGAGTAGGTTTCGATTTGAAATTAGGAAGAAATTCTTCCCTGTGAGGGTGGGCAGGCCCTGGCACAGGGTGCCCAGAGCAGCTGTGGCTGCCCCTGGATCCCTGGAAGTGTCCAAGGCCAGGTTGGACAGGGCTTGGAGCAGCCTGGGACAGTGGGAGGTGTCCCTGCCCGTGGCAGGTGGTGGAATAAGATGAGCTTTAAGGTCCCTTCCAATCCCATTCTGGGATTCTGTGATTTGTCTAAAATAACCACTACAGAGGGATGGTCCTTTATCAAATCCTCACACTGGTATTAGTAATGGCCCCACCTGCCAGGATTCCAAACTTTCCTTCAGGATGGAATGAAAGCACAGTGCTATTGGAGAACTGATCCACAAAGGGGACCAGAGGGCCTGAAGGCAGCTGTACTCACTGAGCTTTCAAGCTCACATGAGAGCAGAGCTGGACTTCTTGATGTGCACTGACTCTTCATTCATGGTCCAAGTCCCATGAATACATTTTCCACTCTGCTTCATGGAGGAGCAACCTGCTCTGGCTCTCTGAATATGATCAAATTACCTCAGGCTCTCAAGTTCTCCACGGTTTCTCTTTGAATTTTAATTTGGATAAAGCACAACAAGATGTTTGGTCCCAGCTACAAATGATCCTGGCGTTGGAGATTTTATTTTATTTTTTTTTTCTGGAGGGAATAGGGGTGAAAAAAGACACAGAAGTTTCAGGGAAAGCACCTCCCACTGCAAGGGACATCCACTGTGCATTCCAGCAGATGCAGAAACATGAATAACCTGTAATCTCCAAAAGAGAACATGTTTTAACACTGCAGTGCTTCATATGATACTTGGTTTTTGCCCATAAAACTCATGGTTTCTGAAAAAAAAATAACATTTCCAGGAAAACATCCTCTTATAACAAATAATATCATGTTTAAGGGGCAATCAGACCTCTGTACACTTAGCACCAACTCAACAAAGCACTTGTATAAATACTTAACTTCCTCAGGAAAGCAGTTTTGCTGGAACCCATCAGTTGCCTGAAGCATTTGACAAGAAGCCCACACTCAGAGCTGTGTTTGCACAAGTGGCACCCAAATCCAGCCACTCACAGGAGCACCAGTGTGCACACTCCAAACACAACCCCCTGACTTTAAACAGGCTGCTGGGACTGCATGTGACTCACAGCTTCCAGCCAGGAATTTCCTTGTGGAAGAAACTGGTGTTATTGAAATACAGCTGTGCCTATTTCCACAGAAGCACTTATATATATATAATATTCACAGATTTCTCATCATTCCCAGACAAGGACAGATTCATATCAATTTTTTTTCTTTAGTTTTGAGCATTTCTGTGATTGGATATCAGCAAGATATTTTACAAGCACTGTGCCAGCAGCAGCACCCCACCCAGCCCTGCCATTCTCCCTTTCATGTGTAGTTCTATCCCATGCCCAGGGACTAAATATTGCTGGAATTCAGTGGGTTATGGTTGCCAGTAAAGCAAAGTGGCATCAATCTTTTGAGACCACTGCTCTGAATGCTCTAGTTGCCACCTGTAAAGCAGGAAAGCTGTAATCCCAAGGAATATAACAGCCCCACTGAGCAGCTTGTACTAGCTGGGAAAACCTTGCTGCCAGCCACAACCCTAATAAAATATCCCAATAAATAAGAAATTTATTTGGATATTGAAAACATTAAAAAAACATAATATTATATTATTATTATATTATTATTATATATTATGACATAATATAAAATACATTTATTCAATCTTTCACTGTTGTCTACTGATGAAACAACCTCATGTCAGCAACCAAGAAGAGGGGCAAGCTGGTCTTAAAACCTGGGATACTGGACCATTTCCATGGGGAGAATCCCTCAATCCAAGACAGGGGGCACAAGGAGTGGGCTCATCCCCAACAGCAGCCTCAGGAGCTGATAACAGATGCACAAGGTAAGTTTGCTGATGACTTGAATATCTTAGTTTTGAAGGTAATTTATTGATCAGAGGAGGAATTCTGCCACTTTGTAAAGCATGAAATTCCTCTTTAAAAATGAAGAGCAGCATAGATTTGGTATAGGTTTATCTTAGATAACTACAGGCAGAATATGAAGTATCTGACAAGGGAACATGTCCTTAATTCACCCAGAAAAACTATTAGAGATAGATGTTTGGCTTTAGACTGTATATAAAAGGCTTCCTGCATTAAAAGAGGTAAATTTCCCCAGCTCTAAATTAGAGCTATTTGAAACATTTTCCACAGAAGAGTTCTCTGTTGAAAATGCAGTTCCATTGAAGCATTTTGTGAGAGCATGTTGACTCCAAAAGCACTTTTGACTTTCTAAATGTATTTTTTCATACTCCCTCATTTCACTGCAGTGAAAAGCTGAAATGTTTTGTGTTGCCATTACTGTTTTTTCCATCTTGGTAAAAGCTTTATTAGTAATTGTAATGTAAATTCTAATGTTATACTATCATATATACTATGAAGGTATATAATACATCTCTCTATGTAGTTATATATGTGTAATATATAAGGGTATTTACACATATATAACAATATAATATTAAATATTGAAATATAATATAATTAATAAAAGGATTGTATATAACATGCATTATGTATAGTGTTATATGACCATATTTGATGTAACAAACAACCTGATAAGCAACATTTCCTGTTTACTGTTGCACAGTTTAGAACAACACAGAAGAATTGTACCTCACTGAAATAGTGCTATGCTCCAATACATCTACTGTCAGTATTGATACAACAGGACATGCCTCTGAAATTCGGATTTCCTGACATTTTTCAAAGTGTTGCTTTTTTTCAGCCAAATTTTCCAATTTCTGCCCAGGACACTTGTCCAGGGAACACAAACCCCCCCTTTCCCAACAGGTTGCTGTAGAGCTGCTGCATCACCACAGGGATCCTGCTTCAGGGAGTACTGGGAAAAAGGGAGACCTTCTGTGATAAATATTGTGTATATATATGTATATACATACCCCAGAGCATGTCGTGCATGCTGGGCCCACAAGGATACTGGTTTATAAATTAGTGATTCTTTTTTGTCCCAGTAACCACAAGCACAGCACTGTCCTGCCCCAAAATCAACCTGCCCAAACCCTACGTGGAATCATTAGGAATCATTGTGGAATCATTTAAGTTGGAAAAGACCACCAAGATCATCAGGTCCAGCTTTGGCTGATCACCACCTTGCCAACCAGACCAGGGCAATCAGTGCCACATCCCACCCATTGTCTCTCCTGGAAGAAACAGCTTTGAAACCCCAAGTCCCAGGGCTGGGCAGCAGCAAGTTCAGACAGAGAAATTCTCCCTGTCATGAAGAAGCTGCTCTTTTATTGAGCCAGGCTCAGAGCTGGAGTGACACAAAGGCAGGAACATGGATTTCTGTCAGCAGCTCATGCTCGGCTGCTAATCAGATCAGAGGAGACTTGGTCACGATCCATTACCTGCTGCAGCCCTGTGACTAATTTGTAATGAGGCCTCTCACAGCAGAGGAAGGATCCTGGGTAATTATCCCAAGAACCACACTCCAGATTAGGTAGAAAACTCAGGTGGAGCTTTAAAGGTCACTTTGTTCTATTAGGAAGAGCTCCTGCCTTCCTCCCTTTCCTCGCTGTCTCCTTTGGCTTGGCTCCAGCCTCTTCCTGCACTGGGTTCAACCATGGAGCTCCATGAAACCCATGTGTGGTTGACACCCAAGGTCCTCTGTCTGCTCCCATCAGAGATCACAGCCTCATCCCCCTCTCCTAGTTTTTCCCTCTTCCTCCACCTCCTTCCCCCTCCCTTGGTTTCCCTCCTCTCTTGTAGGATCAGATAACCAATAGAGGTCTATTGATTTACCTACTTGTCTGCCTATAACCCGAGCTGCCTGCTGATTTAGCTGCTTCCCCACTTATCTCATGTATCATCCTTGGGTTTTCATTACCAGCAGCTATCATCACAGTGTAAAACCCTCTCAAACTGCTTATTGTTAATTAGGTAAGAACCAGAACTCAGTGATTTGGATAATCACCACCATAGTGAAAACAACCTGCCTATTATTTTTAAAGGCAAATAATAACAACAATAATATTATATCCACAACATTACTTGGTAAATGAAACCCAGTTTCTGTGAAACCAAAGATTAAAACAGCACTTGCCAAATTATACTCAAAGCGGAAGATGTAATGTAGCCCATTCATCTGAAAAATTAAAATTTGTGCAAGTACAAGGATTTGAGAAATAAAACCATCTGGGCAAATGAGCAATTAAATCCCACATTTCCTTATTTTGTCAAAAACTTGGGAATAACCTTCATAAATTACATGCCCAGTGAATTTCCTCCTTCTACTGAAGTTGACTTCTTGCTAACCAGCATGTATTTATTTATTAATTCAGCCATGACCTCTATCTGTTGACTTTTGGACTAGCTCCCCATCTGGGACTGGAGCCATGGCTTCTAGCATCCAAATAAAACCTCTGTGACTTTTCCCAAAGATTATGGTCATTAGAGAGTCTGGAAAGCTGATCTGCAAACCTCTTACACAAATCAGCAGTTTGGGAGGGATGGAGAGACGTGGGCAGAATTCTCCTTCAATAGTGATGGAAGAGGTCACATTTTTTTTTATGTTGGTGTGTGTATCATACACAGAAGTCCATCAAAATTCAGTGGCAGACACAGACACTTCATTGAGGTCAGCCCTAGCTCTGCTCAGCTGAGCTTCATGTGAAGCCACCAGAAGCTTCAGGGAACTTTCAGACACAGCAGAATCACAGCAAAGAGAAGAGGGGGAAAGGCTCAGAAAAAGGGCACCCCTCTCCCATTTCCACCCCCTCCCTGGTTCCTGGGCCCTACCTTGCAGGTGGAGTTTGCTCTCAGTGCTTTGCAGAAGGACAGAACTCACAGAGTCCAGATTGTCGTAGCTGTTACAGCCCAGGGGGCCGGTCCGAGTTTCTGTTACCTACAGAGGATGTAGAAAAGAGAAAATGTTCCTTTTGACTGCAGCACCACACCTTCCCTGGGCTTTTAAAATCTTTTAATTCAAGGACTCCTTGTCACCAGCTGATATAACCCAGAACACATCTTCCCTAGTTGGGAAAAAATGCCCCACCCTGCACAGATACTGCTAATGTTTGGCGCAGTTGCAAGCTGAAAAATCAGAATGAATTGTGGCTGCTTTCTTTAGGGAACCTCAGGTTATTCTGGGCTTGGCAATGGGATCCTGCAGATTGATGTTTCTCACAGAGGATCTCCATTGGAGAACATCAGAATCCTGTAGAGAAATTATTCCCTTGGCTTCTCTTATTGGAAAGCAAGAAACAGAGATGGCCCACAGTGGTGCCTGGTGCTCCCAGAACAGATGTGAACACCAGCCCTGTGCTGAGGATGGATGGAGGCACAGATGACCTGCAATGCTGCTGCTGTTGGTTTCCTGCCCTTCTGGAATTCACCACGGGTGATTATCTGCTGTCACTGTTTCAATATCTCAATACAATTTCCCATCCAGAAGGGAACAGCCTCAGCCATGAGACAGCACAGAACAATAACGAGAGCTGAAACCTTTCAGAAATGGCTAACAATGACGACTCCATCCACATCACCTTCCCTGGAGTGAACTCAGCAACAATAAAATCCCTGCCCAGTGTAGGATGATTGCTTTCAGAGAAGTCAGCCTTTGCAGAGCCATTTTCCCTGTTTTGTATTCTCTGAGCAGCTTCCCTTCCTTCCTGCTGCAACCCCCAAGCTGTCTCTCAGTCCGTTTCATTCCAGATGCCTCAGTAATGCCACACTGAGTTTTTCATCATTTCTTGTAGCAAATTCAGCTGAGAGATGTTTTGCAGCCTTACACCCCCAGGAGACAAATACTCCTGGGTAGCACAGGGTTGTTCATTTCACAGACCTGCCTTTCCCTTCCAACGTCTACCACCGATCTGGGTCCTCTGCTCCCTCTCTCCCTTCCAGAAGTCACTGTCACACTTAGTGAAAGTCTCCTATCCTACACAACCACCACACTGAATGCCCACCTCTTTCCAGACATTAGTGGCCCTGGGAAAATCAATTCTTCAATTGAATAGGAGAAGACCTAACCCTGGGAACAAAACAACTTGTGATCAAAGAAGACATCAGACTGGCAAAGCCCTGCCCCAAATCCCTAGAGAATCCATACAAGGCAGACAATCTTTTTCCTCCTCCTAAGGCAGTATGTGGTACCTTGATTGCTCCGGTAGAGATCTGGATCTCATGGAGTCTCCTCATGGTGCCATCACGATCTACAAAGTAGGAGGACGCGAGCTGGTGCAAAGCTTCAACGCTCTGGGTGGCGTTTCCTGACTTTCTGTCGAGGCGGCTTTTGTCCATGTACATGGTCAAGGCCTCCTCTCCTGCAGCAGAGAGAAAAGGAGATTTCAGGCTGCCAGGCAGGGCCACCTTAACAGGAGCAAATGGTGTCATCTACTGCACCTAAAAAAAGAAAAGTCCGACACCTAAAGCACCCTTGGAGGAATCCCCCCTTCCTCACCAGCACCAGGACCCCAGGGGGATATGCAGAAGCCTCCTCCTCTATTCAGACAGCAAGGCCAAGTCCCCCAGACAAGTAAAGCAGCTCCACTGAATTAAGTAGACAACATTTTGGACATTTTTAGCCAGCAGAGCTTTGCCACAACTGCTGGAGAGGATTCAGCCCATCTGTGAACATTCTCTCTGCAGGCAATGCCTCTAGAATGATGCACACCTGACAGGAGAAGATCTCACTTTATGCAAGTTTCTGTCTGATATGACTTCTAGAAGGAATGGCTGATGATTGCAAGTAGAACACAATGTGCAGGTAGGTACAGTGGACAAACAAATCTTACTTGGAGCTCTTCAGCTTCCAGTGGCCTTGCAAAAGGGGATGAGTAAATAGCAAATAAGAAAGTTAATTCGAACTAACCACCCTTTCTGCCTTCTTTCCTCTCCCAGAGTCTCATTCAGGGAATATAAGTAAAGAGTGAAAATATCGTACAAGATAAGGGACAAAAGCAGGTGATTTTGAAATGGTAACCACAGAGGATCTGGGAGAGAAGCAGTTAAGAACTAATAAACATCAGCAGAGACCTGAATATAACAAAACGCGTCTGAAAAGGACATGAAGCTGAGAAGGATTATTTACCCAACAGTTCAGTTTGTGCTGGGTGAGGCACATTAAAATCCAGTTCATTCTTAACAAAAGGCTGGCATTGTGAGAGGTCTTAAAAGGTGGAATGGCATCCTTCATCCTTAACACGTGAAACTTGGATTTTAATAAATGAAGAGAAGACACAACTAGAGGAGGAATGTGCCATTTCTACATAACTCTTAATGAGAAGAATGGTGCTTGTTCTGATTTGATGGATGAACCACTGATGAATACTCTGCCTCTGGCAGTGATAGCATGGTCCAAAAAATATGTACCACTGCTTTCAAGGCCAAAAAATATTTTGCTCTTCATCATCTTTGTGTAATTTTTTTAAGAGAACAAGGACTTACTTTTCTTTAAAACTCTTATTAGCTAAAACAATTTGATTTGTCCAAATCATTTATTTTATTGCATATATGAAAAAAATAACCTAAAATCCCAGTAAGCCCTCCCCCTCACTTTCCCTGGAAATTTTCCAGCTTTTATCTGAAAGCCAAATGCCTGAAAACAAACCAAAAATATTCTGGCTGAAAATCAAAATATTTTTATTAGATTTCAGTTTTTCAAGCAATAGTTGTGTTGAGTATTCAGCCTTTGGCTTTGAGATGAAAAATTGACTTTTTTTTTTTTTTGTGGAAAAAGGTACTTTTCATCAAAAGAATTGATCAGTTGAAATCTTTTAATTAGGTTTGGAGAACCTAAGTGGAGAAGTTAGGCATGTAAAACTTTGTCTTTAATATTTTGTTAGAAATAACAGATTAGCCTTCGACTGTGATCAAAGCTGTGGTAGTAACAATGTCATCATTGTTACCTCTCATAAAAACACTTTCCCTGGAAAATGACCAGCTTTGATTTCCTTTATCACCATTGCCATTTTTATGTGTTGAGCTTGTGAGGAGACCTTGGCATGGATCAAGGCTCTGCCACATCAGGCTCTGTCCACACAAACAAAGTCAATCCATCTTCCAGAGGATTGAACCCCCTGTATCTGATGAGACACAACAGGTGAATACAACAAACAGCCAACAAGGCACAGGGAATAAAATGTCTGTGATTGGTGTGAGGAACAGTGGTCACTGCACTGACCACTCTCCATGCATTTTCAAGTTTCATCTCTTTGTGTTTTTCAGGGAGATTTGAAGGAACTTTGTCAGTTTTCATGAATCAACTCATTTGCCACTGAAGAGGCTGGATCAGTGGGAAAGTGTATTTTGAGCCAGAAGTTCTGGATCTCACATGTAACAGAAGCATTTCACTGCAAGGAGATGCAGCAGAGAGAAATGAGAAAGGAAGTTTCGCCACCATTTTGTGAGGCTGTGGCAGGAGAAGGAAGATCTCAAATAATTCTCCCCTTAGCCATGATTCACAGCCATCAACACTTCACCAATTGCACCAATAACTGGGGAAAAAGCAACTTTGCCTGGAAAAATATCATGCCTCATATTAACAGCCAAGGCATAAAAATCAGGACTTTTTCATTCCAGCCTAGTTCATTTTCTGTAGAGGAATGCTGAGGCTGGAATGCTGAGGCTGGAATCCTTGGCCAGAGGGCAGGCAGGAGCCTGGGTGGAATCACATCAGGCAGCAGCAGCACTGGTGTCAGATCACTAGCAAATCTCCTCTTGGATTTGGTCCCTACACAACACAAACCAGGCATTAAGAAACACAGCAGAGAAGAGAAATCTGTGCTCTGGGGCAGTGGGGATCAGTGATTTCCCCACAAAAGTTGTCATTTTTCCTCCAAAGGAAGAAAACAGAGAAGTCCATGAGCGATGATGCTTTTTCCTGAAGGAGCAGTGCTGTCCCTAGGATACTGAGGGGTGCTGAGCAGGGATACTGCTGCTGGAAACCTATTTTGTGTAGCTCTGTGCAGAGCTGGAAAAGCACAGCATCCCCATGGAGGGGTCACATGGGAAAGCAACTCTTGGATCAAGAGAGGTTAACAGAATTTTCCTGCATTATTAAGTCTTAATTTCTCCTTTAATTAAGTGAATGATATGTTCAAAGTTGTTTTTCCTTGAGGGATTTTCCTGCAAATTGGCTCTCAGCTCTGTGTGCTCCATCCCAGAGCATGGATGCCCTCAAAGTGACCCTTCACCAACACCTTTGTCAGAACCAGACTGGAGCAGAGCTGGGTTTTCACTGGGCTCTGAGGGCCCTGGCTGCTCTGTAGGTTGAAAGGCACCAGAGCTGTTCCTCCTGTGGCCAGGTGTGAAAATTGCTGTGTTCAGGTGCTGCTCCATGTCCCACCCTCCTGGGGGCCGTGCAGCAGCTGGCGTTTCAAAGCCAGACAATTTCCTGTGTGCTTGTCACTATCTGCCACCTCCTCAGACACCAGGCTGAGCTACAAACAGCCATAACCCAGGGCAGAACTGCTTGTAGCTCTGCTGGGGAGACACCAGGTCCTGGGAGAGCCAGTGTGCCAGGACGTGTCTGATTTTCTGTCCCAGAGCTCTTGTTTAGCCCACAGACTGTGATTAGAGCGTGTCCTCTGTGCATAATGCATGCTACATTTTCCCTGGGACTGCCATTGCCAAGATAAAT
The DNA here is from genome assembly GCA_013400575.1 of Peucedramus taeniatus. Lineage (NCBI taxonomy): Eukaryota > Metazoa > Chordata > Aves > Passeriformes > Fringillidae > Peucedramus > Peucedramus taeniatus. The sequence goes on from WBNO01030081.1 coordinate 73,794, forward strand.
CCTCTTTTTCTCCCTGCCATTGCTCACCATGCTCGGGGCTGGTGGGGTGTTTAGTGCTCCCCTCCAACACCAGTTCTCATTACAAGTCTCTGCATATTTAAAGTTGTTTTGTTGTAAAATCAGGAGAAGAAACAAGCCCCTGTGAATAATTTACAACCTCAGCCAGGCAAAATTAAAAATATATTTTACCATCAAAGGTCTTGCTTATTTTGAATTTCCATGGATGTGAGTGGCAAGAAAAAGAGGAATGTCAACGGGAAAAAAAGTAAACCAGAAAAAAAAATCTCTACTTGGCTGTCTTAGGCTCTGTAAAACATGGTCCTGAAAAGTGAATTCCTCAATAAAAAGCAGTTTATCTTTACCCAGACTTCATTAAGGCCTGAAGAAAGCAGTCACTTGTGCTCTTCATTGCTTGGAAACCTCCTTTCTCTCACATTTCTTGCTGATGGAATGGACTTGTTTGGGCGCCTGGACTGGAAGAGCAGCCCAAGGATCTTTGAAGGACATCACCACACCAGAGGCCATTTGGCTTCAGCGGAACTGTGCCAATTTACCTATCACCTAATTTGTGCATGAATCATATGCACACATCTAATCTCATCCCAGTGTCTGCAGAATGCTCTGGGAACAGACAGATGGCCAGAAATTCCTCAAAGTTCACTACAAACACAGCAATGTGGCAAGGTTGGAGGTGAGGTACATTAGAAGAAGCAACAACAACAAATTTTGAAGTAGAATTGAGCCTTTACCACTGCAGAATCCTTCTCACAGATAGTTGTTCTTGGAAGAAAAGCATTTAAATGAAAGAAAAGCACACCCCAAAGGGGGAAAAGAACCATGAAAATAATACAGAGTGGGAAAAAAGAACCAGGAGTAAACATCAATAGGAGCTGCTGATTTTCACCCCTCCAGTGTTCAACAGTAGCTACTCAAAATGTTCCTGCAGCACCACCAGCAGCGCCTGCTCAGGAGTTCATGGCCCTACAGGGCTCTCTCTGATGTCATCCCTGACACATTCTGTGCACACACAGATCTCTCTGCAGCCCTTGCATACACATTTTGAATTTTACTGAACTGCTGTTTTTCCAGAAGTCTGCTCCATGTTAATGCATTCAGCCTTCTGGCCATCTCTTCCCCTCTGTTCACGCTCCCTGCCCAACTCCTTGAACTCCCTTTTCCTGGAGCTCTTTAAAATTCCTCCAGTTCCAGCAAGAAAGGATGTTTTCCCCCCCGCACTTGTTTTCATCCTGTGAAAGAGAGGGATGAACACGTTCTGTTGTGAAGCTGAGGGCAGTGGTGCAGGGCTGGCAGGACAGTCCCCCAGCTGAGGGATGACACACACAATGGTCAGAGCAGCACAGGGGCACAACTCCCACCTCACACTCTGAATTCATTTGCAAAGGCTCTTTGGGGACACAGATGGGCTTTGGGAGGGGGAGCTGCAGCCTGACCTGTGCCCCCACTGCTTTCAGAGTCACAGGGTGGTTCAGATTGGAAAGGACCACAGTGGGGTATTTGGTGCAGCCTCCCTGCTCTACAGGGTCATCCCAGAGCACATGGCACAGGACTGCATCCAGCTGGTTCTGGAACATCTTCTGTGAGGGAGACTCCACACCCTCTCTGTTCCAATGCTCCCAAGAAATTCTTCCTCACATTCAGCTGGAAGTTCCAGGGCATCCGTTTCTGCCTGTTCCTCTTGTCCTTGTGGTTAGCACCACCAAGATGAGCCTGATCATGCTCTAGGCACTCCCTTTTAGATAATTATACTCATTAATGAGGTCTCCTCTCAGTCATCCTGAGATTGAACAGCCCCAGCTCCCTCAGTATAGCAGAAAGGCGATCTCTGACGTCTGGGGATGATTGGCACCTGACTCCATGATTCAGAATGCTGGACAATTGTTTTATTAAATTATATTATATTACATTATACTATACTATCCTATACTAAAGAATACTCAAGAATACTAAAAAAAAAAATACTAAACACATGACTCTTTCCAGAGTCCCAAGACAGCTTGGCTCCAATTGGCCAATGAGTCCAAGGAACCAACATCAGTGTCCTATTAACAATAGGTAAACAATCTTCCCAACACATTCCACATGTACAAAACAGGAGCAGCAGAGATAAGAATTTTTTTCTCTTCTCTGAGGCTTCTCCCTGCCTTTCCCAGTAAATCACTGGGAAAAAGTTGTGCCTTGCTTTTCTCTGTGAAGAGAAATGCAGCTACACCTCAGTGTTCCCTCACAAGAGATGCCCTGCTCCCCTCCCCACTGCCATAGCCCCTGCTGGGCTCACTCCAGGAGCTGCATGCCAAACTGGACACATTTCCAGCACTTCCCAGTGCCTTCACCACCCCCAGAGCCCCCCTGTTCAGAACCAGCCCAGGTGCCACCTACCTCCCAGGGTGGCAGAGATGAGGAGGTGGGTGCCGTACTTTTTGATGATGGTGTCAATGAACTGCTGCGTGGTGGGTCTCCTGCCCAGCAGGCGGATGCTCCTCTGGAACTCGGGCATCAGGGGCAGTGGGTTGTGGAGCAGGTCCCTCCTCTCGATGGCTGTGTTCCTCACCTTCCAACGGGCAAACTCCCTGTGCCACAACACAGGAACACAACAAGGGTGAGGCTCCCAGTCTGGAGGGGCAGGGAGAGTCACCAGGGGTAGGAAGGGAGGATGGAGAAGGGGTCAATCCTGTTGGACACCCCCACGGGGATGCACACATGAGGCCATGAGGCTGGACAGAGGGGAAGGGGAGGAGAAGAGGAAAAGCAAGTCATTACTGCACAATAGCCATACACTACATGGATCAGGCTGGTGAGGAGGTGCCCTTGGAGTCATCAGAGGTGTCTGTCAGAGAGCTGGTCTTCCCTAAAATAAAAGGAGGCTGGTCCTTTCACCTTCCCACACTTTGGGGTCTTTCACTTCTCCATAAAGCAGCAAATTCTGGTCTCTGTCAGCAAATGGTCTAGACCACAGATTTAGCCCAAACTGGTCATTGTTATATCCCTGCTGCCCACAAGCCTTCCTAGTACACTTTTGCAAAGCAAAGCTGAAGAAAATACATTTTCTCCAAACAACTTCATCTTTCAGCACCATGAGTATGGCAAGAGAGCATTTTGGAAAACAATTTCTGAGATAAAGCGTGTAAAGGGATGGATGCAGGTATAAGCAGAGTCCAGGATGAAATCCGAGGTTTTGTTCATGGTTTAGAAAAAGAAAAACCAAAGTGATTCTCAAATCCATGCTTTTAAACTGAGAGCAACTGGGAAAAAATAAAGTTAATGTTTGCAAAAGTAGTTCTTTATTGCAGGTATCCATTTTGAAATGACACAGAGGGAAATGCCTAGAGAAAAGCTTGCACACCTGCAATCTAAAAATCAGGCTTCTGAAACATCACCAGCTGAGCACCTGAAAAATGAGAAACCTATTAATGTCTTTCAAAAAATATTGAGCAAAGTCTTCCTTAAAGGAGAGGATGTTATTTATACCCATTCTCCTACAATGCACCTGCTCTATCTTAAGCTATCTCCCAGACCATCAGCTCGCAGGTTTCTCTGTCACTTTTCATCCACTTATTCCTGTAACTTGGGTTTAAAACAAATATTTTATTTAGATTATATGTGTTGTGGTTTAATCCCAGCTGGCAACTCAGCCCCACACAGCCACTCACTTCTCCTAGAGAGGAGGAGAGTCAGAAGGGTGAAAGAACTCATGAGTTGAGATAAACAGTTTAGCAGATAAAGCAAAAGCTGCACGAGCAAGCAAAGCAAAACAAGGAATTCATTCCCCACTTCCCATCACAGTCTGGAGCTCAGCCATCTCCAGAGCTCCATCAGAGTGACTGGGGAAGACAAATTTCCTACCACTGCACATCCTCCTTTCCTCCTCCCTCCTCAGCTCTACCAGCTGACCATGATGTCCTGTGGTGTGGGATATCCCTGGGGTCAGTTGGGGTCAGCTGTCCAGGCTTTGCCCCCCTACAGCTCCTCGTGCATCCCAACATCATCACTGGTGGGGTGGGATGAGAGGCAGAAGAGCCCTGACCTGTGCAAACTCTGCTCAGCAACACACCTGTGTGATCAGCACCGTTTCCAGCAAAATCCAAAGCACAGCCCATACCAGCCTCTATGGAAAAAAAATTAACTTTATTCCAGTGATACAGAAGAAATTTAATAACAGTGTTCTCTGGGAATAATCATGTTTAGCATAAGTGTGGCTCAGCAGTAGCAGCTAAAGCAGAGGAAGCCCTCACATGCAAGAGCTGACCAAGAGTAAACTTTGAAAAAATTAATGCTGCTAACAAGGAACAAGCTGAATTCAGCAGAAAAAAGTGGAATGAAGATAAGGACCAATAAGACTCTTCCAAGAGAATAAAGTCACTTCAGAAGAAGGCCAGCCCCAGTAAAAACAATAAGAAGTTAAGGGACCACTGATCAGAATGAAGGATTTGGGGTTGGATTTGAGGATTGGTGATTAGATGGCACAGGTATAATTCTGAGGCATGAACTAGGACAGGGGTCCTCTCTTCAGGCACCCAGCTCAAACTGTAACCCAGGAAAGACTAATTGGAAACCTTCAGACACACTTGGCATTCCCAGAAGGATCCTGGGGTCAAATCTGTCACTGTGGCTGGTGTGGAATAATCCATAACACCCAGTCCAAACCAGGACTGACAACCCCCAGCCCTGAGGCAGCACTTCCCATCAGGGAGTGTCAGAGACTCAGTTGCAAAACCAGGATCACAAACCAGATTTTTTCTGCCCAGGTTGATTCTATACTCAGTCCACTCTGTGTGTGTTAGGTTATTTGACTTAATGTAATTATGCAGGTATTTATTTTGATTGTGCTCCTTCACAACACTCCATGCTGCCTGACAGCAGTTACATTCATCAAAATAGCAAAGTGCCAGCTATTTACTTCAAAATATCTCCTTACACCTGAGCTAATGCCCCCTCTGCAGTTCCTTGCTTTCACAAGCCAAGTGAAAATGCCAAAACAAAACACACCTCCTACTACATTACAAGAGTCATTAGTGTCAAACCTTGTAATCTGAAGAAACATCCATCTTTCCTAGAAAAACCTCAGTCAAAAGGCAAAAAAAACCCCATACAACAGGTTCTTAACACAAGGGGTGACTGAAACAGATCATTGGCTCCCAAGTTGTCTGCAGATAACAAATACATCACCAATGTATTCCCTTTATGGAGGAGAGGGTGTTCTCTGCTGTCCCAGAATTGTGTAAATGTTGATTTTAATGATAGATATAACTTTAAAAGTAAAGAAAAATTGTTTTTCTCTGACACTACAGAGAGGTTTCTCTAATCATCCCAGATTAGAGTTTCAATCCCAGACCTTGCTCCACAAGGAAATCCCCTTTGAGGAAGGAATGGTCCCTTCAGCAGTTGCACTGCACGGGAAGAGGCAGAGCTGGATGCTCAAAGACAGGCAAGGTTTTAGAATAAATAGACATGCCCATGTTCCATCAGAAAGATTATAACTAGCAAGCATAGGAAGAATGCCGTCTGTGCTTCCTCTCCAAAGAGAGGACTATTGCTTCCTGTAAAACTCAAGCACACACTCAGATTCCTGCTTCCTGCAGTATCCATAAAGTCAGGAGAGACCAGAGCACTCCCGAGCCAGCACGTTTTCAGAAAGGGCTGAGGGAATGTTTCATGTTCCCTATAAAGTACAGAGAGTTTGGTTTTGCTGCTTTGCAATAGATAATTTAGCAGCAAAGACCATAGAGTTAAAATGTGCAGCTGGTCAGGTATTGACCCCTATTCTCCTTCAGGGAAGCTGTGGCTGCCCCTGGATCCCTGGAAGTGTCCCAGGCCAGGCTGGATGGGGCTTGGAGCAGCCTGGGACAGTGGGAGGTGTCCCTGCCATGGCAGGGGTGGGACAAGATGAGCTTTAAGGTCCCTTCTGACTCAAACCACTCCGGGATTCCATGATGTATCAGCACCTAGAGCCTGTGAGTGTCTCCATTCAGGGTGTGGAGATGGACAGGGCAAACTGGGAAGAAATGGGCAATGAAGGCAGGAAAGGAGAATGCCATTTTGATAATCAATGTGTCCAAAGGGAAAGTGGGTTCATTTTTTACATCACATCCAACATCACCCTTTTACACCACTGGCAGGAGGCAAAAGCAGGAGTTTAAAAGAAAGCACTGTCATATCTCCAGCCTTTCCTGCTGCCAAGGGACAATCCCAGTCCCCATTCATGCAGTAAATGAGCCCTGAGAAGAATCCACCTCTAAAGCACAACAGTGAAGGAGACTTTTCCCACCCAATTGTTGATGCCATCCCTCCCCAGGGCTTCCTGCTCCTAGGGCACATCAGGAGGTGAAAGCCCAGTTCTGCTGTACTCTCCCTGTGCTTGGATGTGTGGCTTTCCCAGCTGACAAGAAAAGCTGAGCAAATATGTTATGATGAATAATTTATGCAACTAACTTAGATGTTTATCTTCTGCTCATAGAATATCCATGAACCAGTTGCAATTCCCTCTAAGTTATGCATTATTTGAATTTACTTAGTGACATTTTTCAAGCTTTTTTATAGGTTTTACATAGCATTTGGCTGTTTTATTTCTTTGTGTGCTGTTGATTCATTGGGATTGGAATCAAAGGAAGGGAACACCAGTGGGGTCATCTGCTCCAACCTCGATAGTCAAGCAAATGATATGGCCTTGTTAAGCTTCCTTTTTAATGTCCAAAAAATACATTTTAAACTTGGCTCACTGAATTCCAATATTTCACATGGAAAGCAAACCTCTAATTCCAGCAATCTTCCATGCAACCTACAGAACCCTCTGCTGCAAGATGCACCTGAGGCCAAGATTATGGTACAGTTTTGGAAAATAGACTTAACATTAATAGATATGGCCACTGAAATAATTTAGAATTATTGAGGTCATAAAAAAATTATATTTGCAGGGAACAGCATAGATCTGGCCTTAGGGAATGTTCCAGCCTGAAACTACTGAAGTCTCTGAAGAAACACCTCCAAGAGCAGGTTTTCTATTAGCTTTCAACTATAGATTTAATTGCATTTCCTGCAGAAACAGAAAATCAGCCAAAATGAATTCAGGGTGCTGGGTTAGGTAAACAATACTATTGTCTGTTTGTCACCACTGAATCCTTCCACCTGTGACTCTTGGGAGGATTTACCAAGGCCTTGGATTCGTGGATAATGGGTGCAAAAGGAAACCTTTCCTCACAAAACCACCCTGGGCTGCCTTTCACTCTTCTCTGAGCCACCAGTGGCACCACAGTCTCTGTGCCACCACCTGGGACACGGAGCTGAGGCCTCTACAGGCACTGAGGCATTTTAAAAAGAGAAATACTGCCCTGTGCATCACTTCCTTTCCATGTGAAGGAGTTGCAAGGACTCGACTGGGATTAGGGGGCACCCCATGGTACAGCTAGGATTGGTACAGTTGGGATCAGTACAGAATCTTCTGACTCTCAGGGAATCCCAAGCAAGGACCTGAACTTCTGCCAGCAGAGGAGCTTGGAATGGCTTTGGAAAGAGGAGAAACCCCTTAGCAAGGAGGAGGAAGGGTCGGTATCCCTGAGGCAGGGATGGGATAAGGAGAAACTCTGACCCAAGGTCTGAGCAGGGAGAGGCACTTGTTTGGGCTCTGTCTCAACAGGGCTGAGAGCACAAGGGAATTTGGGCTGTGCCAGGAAATGCCCTCCAGGCCAGCACAGGGCAGCTGCCCTCGAGAGAAAACACAGAGGAGCTTCTTTAGGGGCTGAAAGGGGTAGGAGGTGCTGAAGAGGGAAGGGAGGTGAGAGGGAAGAGGGATGAGGAGTGAAGTATTGCCTCAGGAGGCACATGCACAGATTGAGGGCTTTCCTCCCTGTAACAGCAAGGGGACACACTTTATTTGAATAGGCTGAGGATGAGAAAACACTGCCCCTTCAAGCCTGCATTAATGAGCTTCCATCAGGGCCAGCACTCAGGGGCAGAAGGAGCCACTAGGAATGTCTCAGTGCTCATTAGCACTATGACCCTCCAGGGAAACAGAAAAACCAGGAAAAAACTACTGAAGAGGGAGGAAAAGTCAAGAGGCTGGAATGGGTACATCATGCAGACCCCACTCTGCACCAGCAGAAAGGACAGCAGGATCCAAGGGCAGGAGCATCTCTACCCAGGGAGGGAAGTCTGAGGGAGAGGGACCAGCAGAGCAAATTAAATTCCATCTCCACATGGCCAAGACAACCAAAGCATGTAAGTGAAGAAGGAAGTTCAGCACAGGCCT
>WBNO01030081.1:82060-133537 GCA_013400575.1 Peucedramus taeniatus
AAAAAAAAAAAAAAAAAAAAAAAAAAAAAAAAAAAAAAAAAAAAAAAAAAAAAAAAAAAAAAAAAAAAAAAAAAAAAAAAAAAAAAAAAAAAAAGACAGTTTTAAAAAGGAAAAAAAAATAGCAGAGGAGGAAGGCAGTGAACAAAGCCTAAGCAGAACAGCCCAGCCCCTCCTGGTGCTGGATGTACATCCTTCAGAGCATCCCACCAAGTGCACACTCAAACAGGAGCAGCCCCACCCCTCCCTGAGAACTGGGCAAGGACAAGGCACCAGCTCCTTTCTGCTCCATGGCTCTTTACTTTTTTAATAAAATTTATCTTGAAAATCACCAGCTGCTCCCAAAGGTGATGGGCCTTCCTGAAGGCAGCACACTCTGCAGTAACAGTAGGACACCAACATTATTGCATGGCCTCTCCTTGGCATATTGCCCACACAATTGACTGTGATGTCAGCAGGACTCTCCGATGTCAGAGATGTTCCCTGGGATTTGGGTGTCTCTGCCCCTGTTTTCCTTCAAGCACTTCACCATCATTAAGAGAGACACTTTTGGACATGTCTGTGTGTGCTGCAGACAAATATTAGTAGCTGTCAGAATGAGTGTAAACCAAACCAGACAGATTTTAGGCCTTGTCTGGGTAAGAAACAAGTTCTGTGTTAGCCCTAAATCTTCCAGAACCCTTCCAGATTCTCCTACAACAGAGCTGTTGGCTTGGGATTTTTTTTTTTTTTTTTTTTTTTGCTTTGCCTTTCCATTTTCCAGCCCAATTGTCCCAGCCACTGGCTGCAGAGTCCTGATTATCTCCAGTGCTCAGGATGATGGCTCTTCCAGGTTCCTGTGAGCCCTGGATCCTGCAAACAATGCCAAGGGACAGGGCTGAGCATGACAACAGCACTATAATGCTTATCTTGTTCTGCCAGATCAGGCTTTATATGAGCCTGTGCAGGGTATCTGTGATTATGGTGGGGTCAGTGATATTTCATTTCCAGTCTGTGCCCTCAAAATGCCAGACAGCCCCAGGCTGAGCAGTGCAATATTCCTTTAGCACTTTCCTCTGCAGTTTGGCCTCTTCTCTATCTAGGCCAGCATGAAGAAGTCACTCTTCAAAGCTGAGCTTTTCAAAGGACCTGCAAGAATTAGTTTCCTGTGAGGGTTTGGCACTTATCCCCCCTAATCTATTTAAAAAACCTCCAGTCTGTAGATTTAAACTAGTTCCAAATTAGACAGAGACTGAAACTCTGCCATGAAAGAGAGGAAAAAAAAAACAAAACCAAATTTAATTCCAGAGAAGTATGAAAAAGAAATCACTTAAGCTGAAAGTCCAACAGCATTTTGCATAACAACCAGGCAAGTAGACAGGCTCACTTATGACAGCTGGCAGGTGAATGAGATAAATAAATTGACTATTGATCTATTGATAAATGCTGAGCTGTCTGCAGCAGCTTTATTGCTATAAGGGCATTTACCTGGATAGGACTGAAGCAAGGGGAGGACAACCAGAGTTTGAATCATTCAGCAGAGTCCTATGGCAGAAATTAAGCAATGCTGTGGGACTACTTCCTCCTCCACCTGGCTCCAAAGGACAAAGGAAGAATCTCCTGTTGCTTTTCCCCTTGGTCTGTGCTTTGGCCATGTGCTTGGTGTTGGCTGAGGGGTCTGAAACCTCAAATACTCCCCCTTTTTTGGGCAAGCAGTTCAACCTGCTTCAGAGTTTTGTTTTCATCTCTCTAATATTTTTCTTAAAGATATTAAATTGTTACAGAGTTGAAAACTCTGAGGTTTTTTTTGGAGAGAGGGGGTGTGGGAGGTAAAAAAAAAGGTCCAGAACAACATGACAATTGCAAGAATCAAAATAAAATAAAATTACTTCAAAGTTAGAGGAATTTCATGTGACCTTGAAAGCCCCTTGGTAAACAGGTTGTGCCAGCACTGAATTAAAATCCAGTCAGACAAACATGATTCCAAGTCTTGTGCTCTCTCTTAGGATAGGACTGCATTTGGGTCTCTGAGGAAGCAACATGGAATTGTTGGGTGCCTAAAAGATCAATTTGTTTAGAAAAAACTTAAATAAATTTATTATTAGAGACTCAAAGCAGAGTGATTCATAGGTAAGAACAAGTTAAATGATAGGTCATTAAATTTGGTCATTATTAAGTTTGTTTATTATTAAATGTGATCATGGCCAGGATGTGGCTGTAATTCTTAACCCTGACTTCAAATCCAAACACACGAAAACATGGCAGAGTAGGTTTCTACCCTTTCAGCTGCTTGGGATCACCTCCAGGTCATGGATTTCTGCATCCTCAGTAATACACAGTAACTTCTGAACTTCTTCAACACAGCTGCCTCCCTCAGCCCTCAGTGGATCTGTTCCCAAACCCCACCAGAGCCAGCTGCTGCAATGGCCTTCCATCTCACCCATCAGTTCCAGTGCAAACAGCTCGTGGACATTCATTCCCCCAGCTCTACCTGTAGTGTTTTTTGTGCAGATTTCCTTGCAAAAGCCCCACACCTCGAGCACTGCAGAGACCCTTCCCAACGCCAGCCTCCATCAGCCTCGGCCACCCCGCAGACGTGCTGAGGGTTCCCACGACTGCTGACACCATCTCAGCTGTTCCACACTGGGCTGACAGCACTTCTGAGCCACTGCAATTTCCATGGGGTTGATGGGAGCTGCTGGAAGCAGGAGTGACATCTCTCCAAGAGCTCCCGGCGTTGTTCGCGCCACCGCAGCTTAACAAACGTCATTAATGATGGCAAAGGTTCTGCTCTGGAGCTGTTTGCTCCCTGAAAGCTCACCCACACCACACATGGCTTATTGAGCTGCAGGGCAAGCTGCTCCAACAGGCTGCAGGGTTCTGTGCTCCGAGCACTGGGATGGACAACACAGAGACACCCAGCCCCTCACTGTGAATTAGGATAAAAATCACGGGACAGGCAGCAGGAACAGCTCTTCCACTGAAATACCTGACATAGCCTAGAGAAACTCATCTGTGAAGCAGGCATTTTGAGTTCTCTGGTTACCAATACAACAACACAAATATTACTTTTCATAGCAGGTTCTCCTGTATTTCTGTTTCTAGAAGTTTCACCCAGAATTCATAATCAAGCTGATCCTGGAGTGTCAAGGAGCTGTCAAGAACAAGCTTTCAAAGAAAGCTTTTTTTTTGCTTTTTATGAAGTAATGGATGGAAACATCTGAGTCATTTAAGGAATTTTAGGTATTACTGAGGAAAGCTGGGATAGCTGGCATGATTGTAGGTTCTCTTCTCCACACTTCTTTCAATTCCTTTCTTGGACACTCCTTTGCACAAATCCTAATCCAGGGGGATGAGGGCAGAGATCAGCCAACAACAGGTTGGAAGGGAAGCCAAGTCACAAGATGCTGAGACAAATTAGGCTGTATAGGAACATGTGGCATAGACAGAAAAAATGTCCCAAACCATGCAGCCTTGTGCAGCAGCAATTGGTTTGGGAGGGGGGAAACAAGAAAAAACTACAAATAATACCAACAAAACAAAGAAAAAGCCAAACAAAACAAACACAACATACAAAAATAACCCAACAAAAAAAAATCCCAAAACAAATAATGAATCCACAAAAAACACCTGACAAACTAGACCTTTTCACATTGATGTGTTTTTTGGGACTCTAGTAGATTCAAGGATTACACCCTTGATGAAGTCCCTCCTCTTGTGGCTGAGTAGTACATGAGAATATTTAAATCTTTTGTAACCAAGTTAGCAATGGAAGATGGGCAGGGAGAGTTTAATTTATAGAGCAGATAACAAATCACCAGAGGCCACTGGTCCATTTTAAATCCTGGTGAGCCCTTGTTGACCCCATGGAGCCTGTCAGCAACTGGTGCCTACCCTGCCCCAAAATTCACCATGTGGATTCAGAGCCTGCCATGTTCCTAGGAGCACAACAGCACCAATCAAAGGCTGTAACAAGAACTCAGTTTGGAACAAATCATTTCATTAAATTGCACTTGCTTCATTTCAGATCGAGGTGTGTGTGGACCACAGGCTTTTTTCCTAATTTTAGCTGTAGCAAGCTGATAACCTCAGCCTGTGACACCACAGCCTCAAACTCTGCTCTGTTCTTATCATGATTCACAGTTTGCTCAGATGAAAAAACTGAGAAATGTCCCCTTGAACCTTAATTCCTCACGTTGCAGGTAAGGGTACCTGGCTGCTGCACTGCCAGCAGCTTAAGCACAGCGTTTGTCAATACTGGGAAAGTAATATCAGAAATTTAGCCTTGATTGCCCTTTTTCTCAAGAAAAAGCACCAAATTTTCTCCAACACAGCATGCAGCTATGTTTCAAAACTCGAGCTGTTGTTAGAAAATGGAGCTATCACCCCTCCTCCGGTCAGTTGTGCTGCTCACTTGGCAAAGGCTCAAATTCACTGATTTAAGAGGGGTGAAAAAAAAAGAACAGAAGATGATGTTTAAATACAAAGCTGCTCCTGCCTCCTCTACCCAGCTGAGCCCTCCAGGCAGAGCCACCTGGGCACAGCTGCCAGGCTTGTGGGCAGAGCAGCAGTGATGGGAAAGTGTCCCCTGTCGCCCACCCCTGGGCCCTGAGTCATCCTCAGCTGATGGAGACACCACTGAGCACTCCAGGCAGGAGCTGGTGGGTGGCTGGGATGCCTGAAGGCCACCAGTTGGCAAAGTCACCTGTTCCCACCAGGGATCCTTTGCTGCAGGGCAGATGAGGGGGGTTTTGTCCAGATGAAGTGAAGTGAGGAGGGTCCAGCCCCTGCCCTGCCACCCTTCAGATGGAAGGGTGTGCTCCAGGCTGCACAAAGAGCATCTGCAGGGAAGAGAAGAGAACTTGCAGGGGTGCAACAGGACAAACAGAATAAGGACTGCCTGCTCATAAAGGCACACCCAGACCCATCAGATGGCCACCAGGCTCAGAATGGCACAGGGGATGGGATTATCCCATATCCTCATATCCTCATATCCTTCATCATCTCAGCCATTGCAAGGGGTCTTGCAGGAAGCTTCTGGGAGCACATGGCAGAGGTAGGAGAGAGCAAGTGAACAAAAACTGTGGTAAAATAGTAAAACAAATCCACACTTCCCTCCTGCCTTGGTCATTGTCACTTAATTTCCATAATGTTGGGGCATTATTTCCTCTGAGCTGGTTTAGGAGAAACAGTGGTTCCTCCTCATGGTTCCTCAGGACACTCAGTTCTGTGCCTTCACCCTCAGAGCTGGGGTTCCACATCCCTTTGGTTTCCAAGCTGTGCTGTTCCACTCAGGCCACTGGCCAAGAGTTGCTTTTCAATATTCAAGCAGGAATATCCCCAGTGGTTGCATGCAGAGGATGTTCCCTCTCAGTATAGGATTCAGATGGTGGCTGGGTCTGAAATTACTAGCAAATAGCATAAGATAAGAGGTTAAGGGCTAAAAAAATTAGGCTGCAAAGTATAGCTGCAGCAAAATTTGAGTCATACATAATCAGAGACATTTGTGCTTTGCTCAAGATTAAAAAAGAAAAAAAAAAGTCCCCAAAAGCCTATGACATTTCAGAATTACAGTAAAACTGAAGAAATTTTCTCTAGGAAAAAGGTGACCCATTTCCTCAGACTACATCCCTCTTTAGCAAAAAAACTGAACACAAGCTGTGAGAAAGCCTTGAATATTCCCTAGTTGCTCCAAAATCTCATTTCTACAAAAATCAGTTTTGATGTATTTAATTTTCATTCCTAGTCATGCCATTTCAAACTCAGGCATGTTTTGATGGAGGAAATAAAAAGACTGCAATAAAATAAAAATTCACAAACTCATGAAGAAAGGCAATCTCTTTGCATGCTGCAAAGTGGCCTGCAATGAAAAGATAACCATGCTTTTTATGCAACACTTCATAAAGAAAAAGCTTTATTTTTGTCCTGTCCTAGCTAGTGAACAGGGACTTGTGAATGCAAATGCTTTTGTTTCCTGGGATCTGTTTGTGAGCTCTGAGGCACTTGGTTATTCAGGCAAATGCTTGGCAATTTCCCCATCATGAGTCATGTTTTCTCTAGCTGTTATTTGTGACTTTGATATGTGGATCTCAAAGCACCTTTAAACAAATGTGTCACTGTAGATGGAGAAGCTGAAGGAGCAGGAGATGAACAACTTTTCCAAGGAAGAGATCAAGAATATAGCACAACCACAAAGAAAATCCACAGATGTAGAGACAGGACAAAGTATTCCATCAGCAAGGACTAGAGTAGATGGTGGGGTCATGGCTGAAGTTGCTGCCCTGTTTTGCCTGCCAGGGCTCAGTTTATCTCTGCCTCCACACCTCACTCAGGGTGCTGAAGATGTGCAAACACAATCCCACATCATCTACAGAGAACAGAAATAGGGCCAGAACCACTAAATCATTAAATTTGGTAAAGACCTCCAAGACCATCCAGTCCAACAATCACCCAACAATGTGGTGGTACCACATTCACCATTAACCATGTCCTTAAGTGCCCTATCCACACAGTTTTTGAACTCTTCCAGGGATGGTAACTCCACTACTTTCCTGAGCAGCCCTTCAATGTCTGCTCTTCCACAATTCCTAGTACCTAAAACATTCCCTGGTGCAACTTGAGGCCATTTCCTCACGTCCTGACAGAAATATGGCTATTAAAAATCACCACTGCACAGATTCCCAAATGCCACACAAAAGCCATGTGCAAGCAGTGGAGTGAGATGGAGTCATGCCACAGGGAGGGTGTTGGACCTGACCAAAAGTGAGAGGGATCAGACACACAGCCCTGGCCCTTATCATCTCCCATGTAGTGGTGGGGGAATCCTTTGCTGAGTCTGGGTGGGAACTCCTGGAGGGTTGGCTCTTCCCCTCTCTCCTGTGCTGCTCTCTTTCACGGCAGACTTCTTGGTTTGTGTTGAGTTAAAATACAGGATCCTTCTGAGGATGAAAATTCAGTCAGAGGGCATCAGATGCTGCAGAAAAGCTGAGGAGAGACCCCAAATCGTCCCTGCCTGTGGCAGAGGATTGGAACTGGGTGATCTTTAAGGGCTCTTCCAACCCAAACCCTTGTGGCACTCCATGAAAAACCTCCCCTCATGGCTATTTCAGGAGGGGAGGATTGGGCAAAGTTAAATTATCAGTTCCTATTCTAATTCAAGATACACACAGACCTGAGTTAGGGATTATGTGCTACTGCACATCTGAGCCTCTGCTCCCAAAGAATGAACTGAACCCCAGAATTTAGAAGCACATGCATATGTATATATTTATCTACTGAGCAAAACAACAATATCTGCAGTGCTTTTTATTTGCCTTCTGTGTTTTGAGATTTAAAGACTTGTATTTTCTGGCTTTCCTCCGCAATCCTAAAAGACAGCCTATTCTTATTTTTAAATGGAAGTTGTGAGTTATACAATTATATGACTCAAGCATGGAGTGCTTAAAGAAGACAGGAAAAAAGCAAATGTGAATCCTCCAACTCTTACAAATACCAGAGGAACAGAAAATAAAAAGCAATAACTTAGCAGTCTGGTAGAGAGTGGGTCCTGATCTTTTTTCCTACTGAGTGGAAACCTCACAATCCCCAGTGCCGGAGCAAATGCTAGGAGGAAGTGGGACAGGAGAATGGATGCTTCCTTGCCCTGGGCTAGGCCATTATCCTTGGGATACAGCTCTGCCCTCTCTGGACTAGGATAAATCCCCAGAGTAGCTGAGTGATGCTCCAGCCACTGGGATGAGTTTCAGCATTTCCCTCCACACTGAGGCGTCCAGCTCTCTCCTTTCTCCTGCTTTTTGTGGAGTTCCTTCCCCTCCTCATGATTCCCAGCCTTCCTTTCCATTTTTCTCTCCCCTAGCTCCTGCAGTGTGCAGAGCAGGACAGACATAAGGTCCTACACATCACATTCTTTGGCAGGACATAGAACCTGATATAAACTTCTCCCAACCTGGAAACCTAATGGAGGGCAAGGAGGCTCCTAAAACTGTGGGAGGAATGAATTATCCGGCTCTGTGCAAGAGCAGCACCCAGAGGCCTCCACAACAAGTGCACGTTTATCTCACTAAGATCTGTCCCTGCACCAGCCCTGCCTGTCCCTGCTCCTTCCACTGCCCCTGCCAAAGCCCAGCTGCTGCCAAATCCCATCTCCAGGTACAGGGCGACACTAAAGTGTCCTAGTGCAGCTCTGATGTTGTTCCTGGTTTAACTTATCCCCAACAGGAGACACTCTGGGTATTCCCACCTCCCCTGCCCGTCTCTCCTTGCCCCACTTTTCCCTGTCTCTGGAAGGGCAGGTGGTGCCTGTATTTAAAGCCTCAATCTTCCTGGGCACTGGACCGTGCCCAGCGGCGCACTCATCGCCGGGGCCGAGTTTCACTGACTGATTGTTTTCTGATTCTGTTTGGCATTTTATCCTGGCTGCATAGAAAACTTATTATAAAATCATATTCGTGTTCCATAGATTATATCTGTGGCTCGCTGCAGCGGGAGTGCTGAGCATGACAGGCAGAGTCAGAGACCAAGGTGACAGGGACTGAGCTGCAGTGCAGTCGTGGTCCTTGCAGGGGACAAAACAAGAGCCCCTTGGTCAGCCATGGGTTTTCCTGGGGGTGGGATGGGTGGGATAACTGTTAATAATTAGCTGTTGCAATTCTCCTGGCCAGATCTATGCCATATGTCACAAATAAATACTCTACACACAGAATAGTTTCATGTTAAATGACTGCTACAGTCTCCAGTGCTATTAAAAATCTGTTGGTCTTTCTTCTACATAGTCCCAGCTTAGAGCTGCTGTTCATTCACACCTGTATAGAGTCCAACAGCCTGTGATAGAACCAGAGGAAATTATTATTTAGGATTTCAGTTGTTCCTTGGGTTCTGGGAGCAGTCAAGACTTGAGAGCACCCCCACTGTCCCAGAGGTTTAGGATTTCATGGTGTCCTGCAAGTTCAGCCAGAAGACACCCTTGGGTTGCATATGGCACAGAAATGGAGGTAGCCATCCCTTCTAGCCATGGTTTTGCCATGTTCCTCCCAGCTCCATCCCCTGCTCTCCTCCCAGCTGTGAACAGAGGCTCTGACTGGTGGCATTCAACCTTCCTCCCCTCGGCCTCTCTCCTGGGGAGAGCTAAACATGCAGACTGACATTTTGCCAATTGCTTGGCAAAAACGTTCCCTAAACAGGGAAGGTGTCCACAGAGAAAGACCAAGAAGAAAAAGAAAGTTTTACCTCTGGAGAAACAACTAGACATGGTGTGATGGACTTCTTCGAGAGGTGGTAAAATGTTCCAGCCTCCTTCTCTCCAGAGTTGTTTCTGCTCTCTAGAATATGCATTTCAGGTGGGAGCTCCTCTATTTCCTGAGCACAGACAGGTTTGCTGGATTTTCCTGCCCACTTCAGCTAAAAACAAGAGGTACCTCCTTGTTCACAAGTCCATCACAAGATGCTGGTGGTGCCAGAGGCTCCACATCAGTGGAATTGGCCATCTGGAACAACCCTTGTGTATCTCTCCATCTCACTGACTCTTTGTTCCATTTCAGTCTCAGCTGAAATTGGATCTTTTATCTCTCCTCCCTTGCCTGTGACTCTTATTTCCCCCCTCATACTATATCTGCTGCTATTTATGATTTATTCTCTGGCACTGTCCTATTTAATGCTGCAAAGTGGTTGGGATGATGGTTTCTGTGGACGGTGGAAGAAAGCAGAGGGACCCTGTCCTTTACCCATCACAGAGGAACTGACTGAACACGTCCCAGCACTGTGGGAGATGGGAATCCCACAGCAGCACCTGAATTCCTTACTGCCCAGCACTGTGAAGTGCCACAGTGCCTTGGAGTCACCAAGGGACATGGTTATCAGGAATCCTGGCTAAAGCAAGGAGCCTCCAGGATGAGGGGCTCCTCTCCTCCCAGTGAGCTTGGGGCACCACCTCACTCCAAAGGGACTGAATGCCCTTTCCTGAGCGAGCAGCTGGGATGTTTCACCTGCCACTGTACAGTCTTCATGCAGGCTCTGAATGCCCACAGCTCCTCAGGTCTCACTGTTTCAGGAGCCCCTGGGATGTGCAGGGTTCAGAGCAGTAAGACACGACGAGTGTCTGTGTGAGGCTCCTTCCTACACTGGGATTTTTTATCATGCGAACGCCACGCTGCAGCTGGCTCTGGGAAGTCTTCTGCCCACACACTAAATAAATTCTGGTGTGGTGCTCTGCTTCTCTATGGAAACCGTACCCTGCATTTCTCTCCATAGGATTTTTCTCATTTCAGGCTCCATAATAAATTAACGAGAAGATGTTTTCTTTACACCAACCATAGGAGAGACACTTTTCTGTACTCGATTAATCTTTAGTGATCTATATTAAATATTTATCTGAAGAAACGAGGCCTGTATTGCAGCAACATTTTCTATTATGAGACTTTATCATATCAAAAGATATTTTCCTGGTGCTGACTCCTTCGTCTGTACCCAGCTAGCATTTCCAAGGGAAGGGTAACTTTTTTTTTTCCCCTTTCTCTCCCAGTGACCTTTTCCCTCCATAACAAGCTGCTGATATGTTAGAATTTACTGGGTTATAAACATTTTTTATCGAGTAGGAGGGAGCTGGGTGATTTGGCACCAGCTTCCCTAATAAAACCCAGGGGGGAGAGAGGCTGCAGTGTTTGACTCCAATAAAGGCCTGGAAGGAGCTGCAACCTTCTGGGATGCTGGTCACGAATGACAAGGGGAGTTGGGGAGTGTCAGTCACCTAGCTTCACTCTGCTGAGGCACTTCTGGAAGGAGTCCAGCTCACTGGCACAGGAGAGGGAGCTGGGAGGGACCTGGTAAAAGACTGTTCTATTCTCCCCCAGTATTTCTGAAATTGTGTGATTTATCACATGGAGCAGTGAGCTGGGAGCCCTACACCCTCTTGTGCAGCAGCTGTGAGGTGGGGAGACACTAAACAGTTGAGATAACTCAGAAGGGATGAGGACCTTGGTGTTGGGGTCAGACACTGGTCCTGCAAGAATGCAGAGAAGTCAGATCACAGTTTGATTTTGCATAAGTGGATGGATTTTCCTACCTGAGGTAGACTAGCATTGGCTGGAGATAATCAGAATTAAGGCTGATCTATTGAGACAGCGCCAAAAGGAAACCCAGATGCAGTATTCTGCTTTTTTTTCAGGTCCTGAACAAAACCACAGCAAAAAGAGATGGTCCAAGTTCACCAAGAGCTCCCAGCCTTCCATATCTCTGCCCCTCAAGGGAATGGACCTTTAACTGGTCAATAACTAAAACACCAAAAGCCCAAATAAATCATCTCAGGACTAGATATACACACATTAAAAATGTTTAATTCTGATGATATATGACTGAGCTGTTATTTTGACAAATAGCTAGTGAATAATATATCTGATGAAATGCATAATATTTTACTAATGATTAATTTATTCATTCCAAACAAACAAACAAAGCCCAGCCTTTTCCCCCACTATCCTAAAGAACTCTAATGGCTGCAAAGAGCTTTGAGATCCCTGGATGAGCCATGTCTGTTATTCCTCCTTTTATCATTATGTATTTCTAGTGATTTATTACCAGGGAGAATAAATTCACGGCTTATGTTATGGATGGCCTCATTTCAGATTGCAGCAGATCATGTTTAAATATTCCTGATTTTGTAATGCCCCCTAAAATCTACAGGAATTTGGTACTTAGGCAGTTATTTACCCACACAATATGCTTAAATACCTTTCTTAAGTCTGGGCCAAGCTTATCTGAAACATTCTGACTGGAGAAATGTTGTTTGGGATACTGTCCCTAGGGTAAGTTACTACAAGATATTTACTACAGGACAGAGTCTGTGAGATTTAGTTGAGGATTGCCCTGGCTGTGCTGTTCCCTCTCCCTCAGTCTCAGTCCCATTCAGAAATACAATTTCTGCGAGTTCTCAGAGAAGATAAAGGACCAAAGAGCAAGAGCTCTTCCTCGGAGCTTTCCTGTGAGGGCGTGCTGATTGATTACGGATCAGAGGCTGTTCCAGCTCCCCTTCCTAAATGAAAAATTGAGAGCTCTTAAAAATTGAATAAAATATGCCTTTCTGAGAAGGATTTCCACTGGCACGAGCACAATAGGAGGTAGTAGTGAGTTGCTCAATATTTCTGTGTGCACTGGCTAATCCTTTACTCCTCAGTCCCTGTGCACTCTCCCCGTGGCACCTGAGGATAACTCATCTGTAATTGGTAAGGGCTCCAGTTCTGTGTCTCCAGACAAAGCTTAAATCGCTCACGTTTGGGAGAGCTCCAGCTTCAGCTGTGGCTGGAGCTGCCCAGGAGAGGATTCCTTTCGGTAGCTGCTTTCAGGCCTGCAGAATCTGGCTTTGTTCCATGTTGGAAAAATCTGGAACAGCTTGTAATGTTTTCACTAGACAAAATTTTGTCAAAATAGCTCGTTTCTTAGATCTCTTGCTCTCACCGTAGTCGCTGGTGACCAGAGCGGATAGGATATCAAAAATATGTTGAACCCAATTCATCAGCCTGAAACACTCTACAGCTAACAAAATAAAGCATTTTGACAAAACCTTACTGTGGAGAAAATATTTTTCTACCTCAGTGAGACAATTTTATTGCACCTAAAGTACAAAGACTTTTCCATCCTGTTATTTGTTTTCATCCACCCTCGTAGAATTTCATCAGTTCTGCTCCTCTTTCAGTGCACAATCCCTACCAGTATGAGTGAAAATCCTACTTCAGTGTTATAAACACTTGCAAGACCTTGACAGGAGCTGAGATACTTCTGTGCCAGTTCACAGACTGCCACTGTGCATAGAAAATCTTTTCCTTTGGATGCTCACTCACAATTGTGCAGGAGATGGTCACCAACAGAGCTGATATGTTCAAGGGGGAGATAAAGTACTGTCTTTTTTAAAGACCTGATCCAAATATCTCAGTTCCCCAGAGTGAAAACAATAAACTTATTTTTATGACTCTTCTGCAGGAGAAAATTAAGTCCAAGTACAGTTGGCAATTATCCTGTAAGCTTATTATATAGTAGCATTCAGCCTCTTGCACGCTCTTGGTTCTTTTTTTTTACATGCTGGAAGAGCTGGTAATTTCTGTCCCTTATTACAGAGTCATTTCACAGGGAAGCATTCTCAGGTTTCATTTAATCCACTGTAGGCTGTGCAAGATGCTGCAGACACCTCAAACATCAGTGGTTCTGTGGGCACAGAGTCATTTCTGAGTGACCAGCAGAGCCCTGTTGGCTCTGTCACCTCCCCACCCTTCAGTGTTTGTGGCTCCTAAACACAATGACACAGCTTGAGTAAACCTGTGTGGGGAGGGCAAGTAACAGTGGAGATCCCTCTTCATCTTATCACACCAGCAGCCCTGCTTTGGGGTCTGCAGACATTCCAGGAGTATTGCTGTGGATGCCACATGCCTGGAAATGCCCAAGGCCAGGTTGGAGGGGCTTGGAGCAGCCTGGGACAGTGGAAGGTGTTCCTGCCCACGGCAGGGGTTGGAACTGTTTGTTTTTTTAATATCTCTTCCAACCCAAAGCATTCTGTGATGAATAAAGAGTCCATGAGTGGTGCATATACCCACTGAAATATTGGAACTATTCAATTCAACATTCAAAGGCTTTTTTCTCCTTTCAGATCAATCCAGTTCATCAAACAATTATCAAAACTTCAGTTGTGGCATTGCTAACTTAGCCACAAGTGTCTGTTCCCTGTGCAGTCCTGTGACAGGATGGAAGATTCTGGAATATATTTCTCTCTGGGTTTGCAGTGCTATTGCTCTGTGGCCTGCTCTCCCTGCTTATGCATGCTGAGGAGATTTGCTATTATGAATCGCACCACAAAACTACCTTCAAACTCAAATTTAATAACCTAAGTATTATGAAGATCAATATTACGGCTATTCTCATTCATATGATTAACATTAATATAATTTGGGGAAATATTTATGCTGCAGTAGTGACTGGAGACCTGGATTAAGAGGAGATCCTCAGCAACTCCACAGAAGAAAAGACACTGCTGTCTCCAGATGAGCACTGAAATGCAATACTCCATCTCTGAGTCTCCATGGGCTCGGATATTTTATGTAAGTTACCTAATAAGATAACAAACCAGCCTTACAATCCCTACAGCCACACTGGTGACAGTTTGAAAATCATGAGTCAAGCTCAAAAAAAGAATTAAGAGATTGATTTTAAAATTCATGAGACTTTTAAAATCTGATAAACTTCAGGGGCTTTTTTCTTTTTTTTTTTTTCTTTTTTTTTGCCTTCTGCTTTCTACGTATGTAGGAGTCATATTATCAAGTTTTCCTCTGCAATTATGAGGGCCGTAAACTTACTTTAAAAATTGAGTTGAGACATTTACATAATCACAGGACTCTGAAAGTGTGGGCTTTGAAGAGACATTAAATAGTCTTGAGATACAGTTCATCATGTGACTTGGCAACACTCACTGCTGAACAGTACAGCACAGACTCCAAATATCAAATACTCCCAAGGAACAGAGAGGAGTCTTTTATGGGTGGGAGGGGGGAATCTGACACTTTCACAGTCTGCACATGAATGGGGGAGAAGGGGAGGAACACAGGGGAAGGAAAACAAGGAGAACAAGGAGTGTGGGACTATTCATTTTGCTTTAATCAGAGATGAAGCTAAAAAACTTCTTGTCTTATTCCTAATTTTCCTGCTTGCTCTTAACCATGCAACACACACTCTTCCCTGTGTACCAAGCTCTCTGATTAGCCTAACCCTGGCTGTGCACCTGCACTCCCCAGGGACAGCCCCAGACATCTGAGGGAAGTTAAAAGTAATGTTCTTTCTGGGGTTTTCACTCAATAGCTGGAAGGTAACACTGACATTTTTAATGCTGAATACTCGCTGGGCAGTTTTTTTTTACTGGGCAGCCAGTGTGAGAGAAAGGGAAGGGAAAGCAAAGTGAGGTTGGGTGGGGGTGCATGGGCTATGAAAACATGTTTCAGGGATGCATGGAAAATGAAGACAATTTTGCAGGGATGCACAGGCAATAAAACACCTTTGCTCTCCTGAGATAACCCAGCTTCTTCCACCTGCAGGTTGCCATGGGGTGGAAGTGTCCCTCACTGGTCAGTGCATCCTCATCCAACCTGAATGCCCCGAGTGCTCTGTGATGTTCAGAACTGAAATCAGCACTCAAACCCAGCCCACGCTGCAGCAGAGCTGCCAGTCCTGCCAGTCACTACCAGCCCATGAAAACTGTGTTTGCAGCTTGCCAAGAGACACTTTTATTGCAGGAATGACAAGCTCCAAGTGTCAGGATGCTTCACTGAGTCAGAGTCCAGAACTGGTCCCAGCTGTAAGTAACAGGGGAACTTTTCCAGCAGCTTTTCCATGACAGTCACTCAGGGGAATGAGAGGTTGTTGCAATATCAGGCATTTTAGAGCCTCCAGACTCTGGTGAGAGCACAGCCATCAAATGGGATTCTCCTTCAACAAGCCTTGTGTGTCCCTGGAAGATGGAGAGTATCCAGAGGCTTTTCCTTAACTGGCCTCTAAAATGTCTGGTTGTTCCCTACCCTTGCTGAAACTGATGGCAGGAGAAAGCACAGTGTGGAGTTTGGGGCCAGCAGGTGTTGATACAAGGGGATATCAAAGGCATCCCTTCAATTTGGGCTAAGGAACTCCAGGATGCAAAACCCACCCCAATCCCAGAGCAGAGAATTTCCAGGCTGCTGCCTGAAAAATGCTGTGTACCATTGGCAGGTTCAGTTAGGCATCTCTCACACCTCCAGACATTTTTCCTGAACAGGGGCTGTGTCAGTGTGAAACTGGCCCAGAAAAGCTGCAGGACAGCCCTGAGCAACTTGATCTCATGGGTGGCATTCCTGCCCATGGCAGGGTGTCTGGACTAGATGATCCTTAAGATGCCTTCCAATCCAAGCCTTTCTACGCTTCCACAATTCCATTTAATTCTGTTGTAACACTGCTTTTCTGGAATCTCTCTCCAAAAAAGCTCTTTCATTGCAAGCAGAAGCACAAGCTGGTTGAGGATTTGATGGAATGGCTTCCTCTCCCGGCTGCTCACCCCTCTGCTGGGAGCCATCTGCACATTAAAGCAGATGTTGGTTGCACTCAGGTCATGTTTCCAAGTTTTCTTTTGTAGCCATAAGGACTAGAGACTCTTCCCTCCCTGCCTGCACTCATTTCTTAATTAAAGCTTAAATTCTGATGTCGTCACATGACTGTAGGAGCAGATCCCCAGGCAGGCATTTAGTGCTCTGTGTTGTCAGTGGGACTTTGATTTAGAAGCATCACAGATCCTTTAGAGGATCCCATCCCTCTAGAAGCCCCAGCCTGGCCCTGCTGGCAGCTGCCACTGCCAGACCTCAAGGCTTCCTCTCAGGCAGGTGCTGGAGCAGGTCAGAGGCTTTCCCACGCCACAGAGTGTGGGGATGGGGAGCATCTCTGTCTTCTTGGAACAGTGGTTCCAGGGCCAGGCAGCTGTGAGGAGTCTGGCAGGGAGGGAGAAGGAGGAGGAGGAAGAGGAGGAGGAGGAGGAGGGGGAGGCAGTGGCTGCCAGCAGCCTGCACTGCAGTGCCTCAGCCCAGAGAGCTGGGTGGGTGTAAACACCCTCCCTACCCATCTCCTCTCCTCCCTGAAATGTATTTATTTTATGAATGTCCTGTATTTGACCAGGAAAAAATAATTCCACAGTGAAAGAAATCTCATGGCAGCTTCCTGTAAAGACTTCATGGTCACTATGCCAGTGCTGGAAGGGTGAAGAGCTTCAGGTGTGAAAGAGGTTTGGTCACAAGAACTCCCAGGCTTGGCCACCAGCAAACAGAGCCCTGGTGCACACCCCTGGCAGCCAAATGCTGCCTCCATCAGCCCCGTGCCTTGGAGCAGAGCAGGTCTCACCTGCCCAGGGCTCTCCTGAGGGAAGCTGGGCTGTGCCAGGACACCTGGGTGCTGTGTCAGCTCCTTCCCAGGCACACGTGGGCAGCGGCACAAAGGAAGAGCTGGCTCTGCACAGGAATATTTGATATCACAGTGCCTGCACAGGAGATCTGCCACAAAGGGCTGACCCAAACCCTGCTGCAGGCAAAGCTGATTCCAGGCTTTCTTTGTGTCCTTGTACCTGTTCTTAGCAGCTTAGCCCAGGAAAGCTGCCTGGATGGCTCAGGCTGTCCTGGTGGACACTTCTTGTTCCATTTACAGAGCCTGGTGGGTAGCAATCAGCAAAAAAGAAAGGGAAAAAAATATTCTTTCTGGAACCCAAGGGAAACATTGGAGGGATCCAGAAATAAAAAAGAAAAAAACCTATAATGCCTTCTCCGAGGGCTACTTGTGCCAGAACAAAATTATTCTAACAGGATGACTTTTTTATTTTAATGTAACAGCTTCTCTGCTGAAATAAGCATCTGCCTGGTTTGAAAACAGAATTAATAAGATTATTAAAACTAATTTTAAAAAAACAGCTAAAAGTATTTTTTTTTTTTAAGAAAGAGAGTGAAAGCTTCTCTTTGCCTTGTTAGCTTTTAAAATATGTTCCCAAGCCACTGGACCATAGTCTGCTGCTCTGGAGGAATCTGAGATGAATGTGCAGAGTCATTGCTGTCACAGCATGCTGGGAGCAGCCCTGCTGGGCACAGCCTCCACTTGACATGTGGAGGGGAACACTCCCCCACCATGCAGGAGGTCTCTGAGGGACAGGATGTGGACATCCTTGTCCAAGCCCAGCAGGATGCAGATCTCTTTGGAAAGGTTCAGTGACTAAAATATTTCTGTGCTGCTTCTGGGATTCACTAGGAGAAGGATCAAAATATTTTGTTATGCATGGAGAAGGGGAATTTTCCTGCTGGAAGATACAACTCTGGAGATCTGTGCTAGCGCCTGGCCAATCTAAGAGCTTCCCTGGATCAGCAGGCAGGGCAGGCAGGCACTGATCTGCCTTTGCAGGCACACAGCTCACAGGAGTGCTTTTCTCCAGAGGAATTGGCGTGTCCTGACCACAGGAGCCTCAACAAAATGTGAATTTATCCACTGCTCTGCCTCCACGCTGTCCCCATGGGCTGGGTGTGCGCTGCTGCCTTCGGATGCAGGGCTGCCCTTCCCGAGCCTGGACAGATTTCCTGCTCCCATATTTCATCAGCTCCAGGCATATCAAAGGCTGGTGCCACTTTTCCTTCCTCTTGCCCTCTGCTCTCAATGATATCAAAGAGAAGGAGAGGTGTGTCCTTCTGTCAAGCCTTGCAGCTGCCAGGGATGTTCCCAAGCCGTCGCCATCCGAATCCAAAGACAGCCAGAGCAGCTGCTCCTCCAGCCTGGCCAGGGACAAGCTCAGACACCCCAGAACAAAGCTCTGCACAGCTCAGCCCCAGCCATTCCCTGCCAGCCCCTGCTCCTGCCTTATTCTGCTTATGCAAATCCATGGAAAGCTGCACATGTGCAGGGAGTTGCATTATGCAGGGGATGAACAACAGCAGTCCCTACACTGCATGAAGAATGAAGGCTGGGGCTGAAGGAGATGCTGTGTGATGGAATTGTCTGGTTCATGCCCATCACTGAATGGCTCCTGTTTGCCAACTGCTTTTAGAGATGCAGAGACAGGAATGTAAATTGTGGCTTTCATAAAGTTGCATAAAAGTGTGGTAATGTCATTTTTAGACGAGCATTTACATTGAAGACAACACTAGGAGGCTTCATTGTTTACATGCACTATGGAAATGGATTTCAGGTTTTGGTTTACACACATTTATTTACACAGCATTTACTGATTACAAACCAATGTACAGCACTCGTTTACAGGCATAATAAAAACTAGGGAGATTCTGTATTTTTGCCTGTATGGATTTCCATTGCTCATCACACATGGAGAAAAGAACCTCCTTTCATCTCAGCTCTCTCTGTCCTTCAATTGCCATGCTGTCTCTCCTAAAAAACCTTTGCCTGTGACTGGAAAACAAAAAAGTTGATGTCCCCTTTAAACACATAGCATAAAACCCTAATAAGAAAACCTTGTCAGCAGAACTTCAGCACAACTAAAAAACCCTAAGCAAAGATTAAAAGGCCTAACAGTGCCCATCAATTCATACCTGAGCTAAGCATCACCTTAATGCTGTTTGAGAAGAATGTTCACGGCGCTTTCTTGGATGCTTCAGACATCCAATCAAGTGGAACAGGACAGAAAACCTGCCAGGGTGTGTGAGAGAGGATCTGTGAATGCAGTTTGTCACTGTCACAGCACCCAGGTCCCAGCACCCAGCCTGGTTTTGGGAAGCACCACGAGTCTCCCCAGGCACAGCTGCATTCCTGCTGCTCATCCTGGCTCTCACTCCTGTGCCCAGCCATGCTGGGGAAATTATTATTGTTTTTTTTTTCTTTATCCTAAGATGCTGAACCCAGGGAAAATCAAAGCTGGACCTCAGAGAATTTCAAGATTTCAAAGTCACAGAGTGAACAAGGACAGACAGTCTTTTATTTTTTTTTAAGTCTTTCCCTAACTCAAGGTTATAAAAACTCCTTGTAAATTCAAACTGAAGAACAAACAGCTAAACACAATACACTCAAAATCAAAATGTTCCTCTTTTGATATTTTTGAAGTGGCACTACTTGACTTCATGTCTTGAGATGAACTTTAGTGCCTTAAAAATCACCAAAAAAAAAAAAAAATCACTGGATTAATAAAGTGAAAATAAACGGCAAGGCTTAAAACTTTCACTGAGCCTGAAATGAAATGTTTCAATTTTTTCATTTTACTGAAAAGTTGAACAAACATCCATTTCATATCAACCCATTTTTAATATTATTTTTGTTCTGTACAACCAGTGAACCACAAAATCAATTCTTTGCACTGCTCTAGTGACCAGTAGATTAAATTCAATGCAATAAAGAGACAGCAAAAGCAGCCAATGAGGAATGGAGAGAAGAACGGCCTGAAAAGATGATGGAAGCAGCTCTAATAAATTCTGTCTGTGCCAGAACTTAGCACAACCAAAACAACTTCACAACTACTTTAAAGAACTTTAATGCACATTTCTTCTAGGAAGAGCAGCCTCACCAGTCCTCTTTGTCACCTTCCTGCCTCCATCTGCACAACCCTGTCCCTCTGCTATCCCCTGACCACAGAATGAAGGGGATCAGAAAAGTGATCTAGGTAAAAATTAACTTTTTTTACATTTTCTTTTCTTTTCTTTTTTTTTTTACCTCTCAGACTGTTTTTCTGCCAGGTGAGTTCCTCAGCTCTGGGAATCACAATTTTGCATGAAATCTGCCTGGAAGTTCCAGTCAGGAAAGGCCAAACTTCTGTAGGTTGGAGTAAACTTTAGCCTGGAGAAAAGGAGGCTCAGCAGGGACCTTCTTGCCCTCTACAGCTCCCTGACAGGAGTGACAAGTGTCAAGAGGAAATGACCTTAAGCTCTGCCAGGGGAGGACATCAGGAAGTATTTTTTTATGGAAAGGGTGGTCAGGCATTGGAAGGGGCTGCCCAGGGAGGTTTGGAGTCCCCATCCCTGGAGGTGTCCCAGGAAGGGCTGGACATGGCACTGAGTGCTCTGGGCTGGGGACAAGGTGGGCATCAGGTACAGATTGGACTTGATCTTGGAAGACTTCTCCAGCCAAAACAATTCTGTGATCTGTGATTCTGATATAAAACCAGCCATAAAACCCTCACAATCACTGACCAGCTTGGCCAAGCCCAGTGTCTGATGTAAGAGTCACATTCTGCTTTTGCTCAGAAATTATAAAAGCTCGTTGTCCTCCCAGCCAGGGCAGGCAATCATACAAACCCTGGGGCTGTGTGTGCACTGGGCAGTGCTGGCAGTGCTGGAACACATTCTCCAGCCAATAAATTGGTGAATTTACCTTGAACTCAACAGTTTCACGTATTTATGTCACAGAGAATCTGGCTCATTGTTTTTAATTTGTGGTGCCATAAAACTTTGCAAGTTTTGTGAGACAGTTTTGTGAGACCAATCTTTTTTCCTCCTTTCTTTATTTTTTTTTTCCCTCTATGGGAAAATTCAAGCAGCAAAACAGCATATGCATTTCTAAGTCTGTTGTAGCCTGTGCTATGAGCACAGTAAAGATGCTGGCTTCAGGATCCTTCTCTTCCTCTTCACCGAGGGAGTGACACATTTAGGGAGCACGTAGCTGCTCAGATTTGTGGGTTTTCTAGGACTAAATAAAAATCTCTAGTGTGGCTGAATGCATTCACCAGTGCAAATCCCTTTATGAGCACACAGTTTAGTGTCCACTCTGAATTGGAGAAAGAGGGAAATAACACAAATGTTGGTTAGATTGGACCATGGGGGTCCCTAATCCAACCTCACACATGAAGCAGGACCAGCTCTTGAGCACATCAGCTGAGGCTTTGTCCAGCCAAGCCTGGAAAGCCACCAAGGATGGAGATACCTCTCAGCTCTCCACTGACTTGTCCTAGACCTGCAGTGTTCTCCTGAGGAAACAACATTTTGGGAGGAAAAAAAAAATCAGCTTTTTTCCCCAGGCAGCATCCCAACCAATTTCTGTCCAGCTTTGCAGCCAATTACTCCCACCCTTTCCTGTCTCAGAAGCTCCTTTTCTTTTTTAACTACCTGGGACCTTGCTGTACCAAGTGCTTGTGAAGAATTGGCTCTGTCCTGTCACTCTACAGAAGGAGGGATGGGCAGGACTGACGGCTTTGGTGTCACCTCCCCCACTAAGTCTTGAATCTGCTGGTGTATTTTAAGCAGACCTGACAGAGGTCTCAGAAGGATTCTCTATTTGCAGGTTTCATGAAATTAGGCAGCCTCTAACTGGTCCCACTGCAGGAGAATTTACAAGGTGAGCAGATCTCCTTTTTATACCCCAGGGTTTCCCTGCTCTCTTACACAGAGAGCCAGATTTCCCCATCCCCACTGTCATTTCAGAAATTGGAATTAAACTCCCACGCATGGAAAATACGCATTTCTCCTTGCACATGCACATTCCACTCGCAGCCCCGTGTGATCATCCATTTTATATTGCTGTTGTCCCTTATGTCCAAACATCTTGCAGCTTTTAATTAAGTCTGCCCAGCAATGCAGAGCAGGCAAGTGCTGTCATCTCCTCATCTCCCCTTCTCAGGGGGTGGGGAGGGAATTGGGGCACACAGAAATGAGCTCAGCCACAGCCACACCATGAACCTGGGGCAAAAATCCAGATCCTGCCTGGGTCACCTCTCTGCCACTTTACCTGTGGGCTCCTCTTTCCAAGGCTCTGTGTCCTGTCCCTGTTTTCCAGAACTGGCAGTGGCAGCCTCTCTGCTCAGCTGGATGAGCCCATCTCACCTTGTCCCTCTTTGCCTCCCACCTCTGACACTGAACAAAGCCTTTTATTTTTCTTTTAAAGAAAGAATTTTGTTGCTGTTGTTGTTTGGTTTTTCGTTTGTTTGGGTTGTTTGTTGGTTTTTTTTTTAAATTTGTTTGTTTTGGCTGGTTGGTTTTTTGGTTGTTGTTTTGGTTTTTGTTTTTTCTAGAACTTGCTTCAGCTGAGCAGCATCATCAGGGAAATTCCTGTCAGTGCCTCTGCCTGGCAATTTGCATGGAGCATTCCAGTGCTCAGCCCACTTTTTGCTTTGCCTTATAGCTAAATAACTTCTGAGAGAGGAAAAAAAAGAAAAGGACAACATGACAACATACTTCAAAGCAGTGGGCTGAAGCTGTTAACTGTTCAGTGGTAACAGGGATGTTTTCTGGTCTGAGCAGGACCCCAGTCCCAAAGCCAAGCTGAGCTTCATCTGTTTTCCAGCCTTCCTGCAGTACCCCGTACCCCAGGCTCTCATGACTAGGAATAACAACAAGTATGGTGATAATGAATATTCAGACATCCCACAAGCCACTCTCAGCATCTGCCATCCTATCTGCATTAGCACCAGTGTGCACAGATAATGATCAAAGCAGCATTTTCCTGCCAGAGGCCCCCCTAAACCACCCTTATTAGTATGAATCAATGCTGACTAATGTGCTTCCCTAATGCAATTGTATCCACTCCTACTGTTCATGATTTAATATAAAACATCTCCCCCTTTGCTTGCCTTCCTCCTAATGCCACATGCAAGGTGTAAGCCTTGACTGAGGGTACCAAGGAAATCAGTGATCAGAGTTTTACAAGAAAGAGACCTAAAATCCACTGAAATGAAAAGCATGGAAGGAGGTAACAAGACTTTGGGGGCTGTAACAGTGAACTGTCTGATGCTAGACCTGGATCCAGGCTTCCTATGAAAGATATCATCAGCTCGGAGGTTCTACAGCAATTCTGCTCATGCAGAATATAAAATAGCCCTGCCCACTGCAACAGGCTCTGTGCTTGCTGCTGACAAGCTCTGGACATAGGGATGGAAGGAGGACTCCTCCATGATTTTATGTTTCTTCCTTTTTAGCATCACCTGCAAAAAGGAGAAAATTCTGCATTTTGCCTTATGCTGCTCTTAGCACCACCAGTGGCTTTGCCTTGGTGGTTTTCCAGTGTAAATGACATGGTCCTAATGTGATGTGTCCACGTTCCCACACAGCAGGACACCGGGGAAATCACCACTAAACAGCCAACAGTGTTTCAATTAGGGATGGGTGAAGTCCTCTGGCCTGATTTCACATCCTCTCCAAACCCTTGGTCACTGTGGCTGGTTTGAGATCTGCTGCCATCAGCCTTGGGAGAAGAGCAGGGGTCAGGCCAAACCTCACTCAGCAAAATCACACGTGCCCCAAGGAACTGCCTGACAGAGCAACAAACTAAAAACCATCCAACTCAAAAAAGTATGGGAGGAAAGGGGCATTGAAGGAGAAGATTGCACAGAAAATTCCCATGCTCCATATCAGCTGCTTTTCTAAGGAAAGGATTGATATCCTTAATGCAGGATATGTGCCTCCCTTGGGCTAGCCTAGTGCAAAGAGCAATTGAGAGACATCTTTTGGTAGGAAAGAGGCTTCTATGTTGGAATTAAACAGTTGACAAAATCCCAACAGCTTTACAGATTCTCAGAGTCAATTTAAGGAGCCCACAAAATGAGATTTTACCCCTGTGGGTTTCAGTAAAACGGAATGTTCTGGGAGAGTGTGTGCACAGTCTAGCTCTTAACTGCGAGAATTGGCTGTGGCTCCACTACTTCTCCATAGCCAGACTGAGTCTGATACCCCTTTAAAAATGCATGGGCTCAGTTTTTAAGTGACCAGTTCTGCTAACAGAGCCAGATATTAAAAACAAACAGCCCTCCAGCATCCAGCCAGCCTCCCACCTGATCATTCCATCTGCTCTGCTGGAGCACGTGAGGCTTTCCCCTCTTCCTCAGCTGACCACGGTGGGAGCAGGTTTGTCCCAGACTTGTTTTTCCAAAGTGCTCAGGCTCCCAGCAGCTCCTAGCACCACACCTGAGTGTCATTCCCCAAGCACTCAGCTCCCTCCTTCAGCTCAGAGTGTGGTGCTTGGCCATGAGATGCCCTGGGTACCCTTGCAGTCCTCTCTAAACTCTCTCCCTAACTACTTCCACTGCATTTTGTCCTATCTCCAGTTTCTTTTGGGAATGGTCACCCCTCCAGCATGGTCATTATCCCCAAGACCCCTCTCAGACACCTCCCATGCACACAGGATGCTGATGCCTGTTTTCTTCCATGCTGCAAGAGTATGTTGTGTTCTCCACCTGCTCCACATGTCTTTCATAAATGGTTTAACAACACTTAGAAGAAACTGAGAAAACAGATCCCTTTCCACTTCCCATACATAAAGTTCATCCTGAGGTAAGACTTCAAATTCATATTAGTTTCCTACAACCCAAAGGGAATTAATTCCTTACCCCCTGACAGATAA
This sequence comes from Peucedramus taeniatus, assembly GCA_013400575.1. Lineage (NCBI taxonomy): Eukaryota > Metazoa > Chordata > Aves > Passeriformes > Fringillidae > Peucedramus > Peucedramus taeniatus. The sequence continues at coordinate 106,823 of WBNO01030081.1, forward strand.
AACAACAAATCACAGGCTTCACATGCAAACAAGATTTTGGCTCCTTTATAAAAGTGGAGGAGGCACAGCCATGGCACAGGCTGCTGCTCAGGGTGTGAATCCTCCATCACAGGAGACCTTCCAGGTTCCCCACAAACCTCTGTCAAGTGTGACACAGGTATGTCTGAGCCTGCCTTGGGGAAAAGGCACAGATTAAATGACCTCTCAAGGTCCTTCCAGACCCGTTTCTCCGTGATGCTTAGAGACAGGATCCCAGGCTTGATGGATCTGTGGCCTGACCCACAGTGACAGCTCGTAGCTATGTCTGAACACATCCATCGTGTGGCTCTCTCCCCCCAGCCCCTGCAGACTCCGTGGTGGCATCCTGGGCTGCAGAGCTCTTTAGCAAAGGGCAGAGCCAGTGCCAGAGGCGAGGAGCAGGGCAGGGATCTGCAGGCTGGGTCACTGTGTGTGTTGGCAGGCAGGGCAGGAGGGGAGCTGGGCAGAGCACAGCCAGGGAAAAAGGCTTTTGGGAAAAGGCATTTTCTCTGCTGCTCTGTGCACAGGCAGTGAGAGCTCACCAGTGGAAGCAAGGCAGTGCAGCTCTTAGGTTTTGGGGCTGTCTTCCCCCTGAGCTGTTTTGGAGAGGACAAGCCAGGACAATATTTTTAACCTGCCCTTGCTGCTGCAAGGGGAGGGGGTCCTGCACTCCCTGGAGGCTGCAGGACAAGAACAAATAATTTTTCTTCCACACAGAGCTGATGCCTCACACATCTCTGTTACTCTGCCTCTGGCTCTGTGCCCATGGGACAACACTCCCTGCACACAGGTGATTCCTGTGATTCCCTGTGATTCCTCCCTCCCTATGTCCATGTCCATGTCTCTATTTGTGCACAGTGCCACGGGCTGCTCACCAGCATTTCCCTGCCCACTACTTTGCATGGCTGTGTTTGCAAGTGTCTTTCTGAAGCACAACAGGACCATATAATTATGTAAATGCACACGTGGCTGGGAGTTTTTCAGCCTCTTTGGGTTTCAGCACAAATCTCCTGACACTTGCTGGCTTATTCCCCTTCACTCCAAAGTGCTTGCTGCTTCAATAGGGTGTTCATGTGAGCACCCCAGCTTTTCAGATTAAAATGAGGAGGAAAAAGTGTGGTTCTAGATAGCACAGCTGTCAAGATGAGTTTGAAACAAGCAACAACTAAGGCTTAAAAACCTAGAAGACAAAATAAAATCCAAATTCTGCCTATTCTCTGTAGGTTTTTTAAACTCTCTGCAGTTTCTTAAATCAAGATCACAGTTCTGGGGCCAAGTCCAACTTATACATGGAGATAAATCCTCAAAGATCTGTGGTAGGCAGCACACAGCCAAGGCTCCTACACAGCAGTGTGAGAACTGTCACACTGACGTGCGTGGTGACATCTTTATGTGAACCTGCAGCTACTGGCAGTTCATATGTACGAGTTTGGTACAGAGGCTTGGGCTGTCCAGAGCTCCATTGATTTGAAAAAGCTGCTTGGGAACCTGCCTGTGAACTGTCTGTCACCACGAATGAAGAACACCCACCCCCTCAGCTCCTTTTCATCTCACTCTGTGCTGTGCACATTGCCATGACACTGCAGGGCCTTCATCTCACTATCAGAGCACTCCACCCCAGCCTTTGAAGCAATTTGCATTGCCAGCTGGGGGCCAGGGGGAACCAAAGCAGCATTTCCAGGTGGAATAGGGACAATGGAGAATCTCCCATTGACTCCCAGCCTGCAACCCATGGGAACTGGCAGAGCTCCCAGCACCCAAAATCTGAGGCAAGCCGCAGGAAGCCGACATACCTGTATATTTTATATCTGGTTGTAAATCCTTGACGATGTCTTTCCACAAAGGATAAGTAGCTCCGTGAGTGGTGGAAAGGCCCCCTGTCTGAAATAAGCCAATCAAACTCCTTGGAGACATGTTGGTTGGTAGCAGCTGGGTCCTGGTGGGAGGGCTGTATGAGTATATGGTCCCATATAAACAGGAGGTAGAGGAACTCAACAAGCCTCCAGTTCATGCTTTTCTGTCTGCCTTTTTCCTCTCATTCTTGCTCCATTCTGTGGAGTCCTGTTGGAAGAGAGAGAGGGGATAGGAGGAAGGAGAGAGAGAAAGAGAAATGGAGGGGAGGAGAGAGGAGAGAGGGAGGAGGGAAACAGAGAGAGAGATTAAAAATGCTCTGATCCTTTGACAACCTTCTCTCAGGGTGAAAACAGATGTGAAAAATCAAGTTTTAAAGGACTTCAGTTTGCCTGTGTTACACCTTAGAGTATTTGGCAGTGTTTTATTCATGTATTTAAGTGGTGCCTTTAACCTCCTGAGCATATATCACCTTTGAAATAACCAGGTCCTGACCTGAGACATCCTCACCCCAGCTTCTCCATCATTTCCCTCGTGAAGTTCTCCACAGTGCTGCAAAGGCGAGTGAAGGCCAGGCACAGGAGGTGGCTGCACCCTAGGCTACAATTACCCCTTTATTGTCCCTTTAATGCTGTGCCAGAGAAACGTGTCTTGTGCTTTCATGTCTCTCTGATGATCTGTAATCCATACTCTGTGCAACCTGAGCAATCTATAAAGACCCAGCTCTTACTTTCAAGTGCTGCCAAAAAAAGAAATAAAACAAAATAATTACCCAGGTTTGGCGACGAGCACACACGGACACGCAGGCACACACGCACTCAGACACACACACAGCTATGAAATCCTGCCAAACTCTGACAGATAAAAATGTCCTCGTGCTGCTTTCCTGCTGGAGTGTTGGGGAGGGGTGTGTGGTGCAGGGGATGGGGTCTGCTGCTGTTTCAGTTATGGTGGGACCTCGAGGCTCTTCCTGAGATCAAGCCTGTGCAGGGTGACAGGCTGAACATGCACATTCAGCCAGAGAGATCCTTCCCAGCACCTGCAGCAGGGCACACTCTCACTGCCATGGTGGGAGAGCAGCAAAGCAAGGCTGGAGACAGCCCTGTGCCAAGCCAGCTCCTCTCCCAGGCATGTGACAAGACATATGATGAGTGGGAAGGCAATCAGGGGGTAAGGTGCCCTGCCAAAGGTTACACAGCAAGCCATGGGTACAGCTGGAAGAGAGCCCTGCTCTCCTGACTCCCATTCCCAGCATCTCAGCCCTTAGCTCATCCTCCTCTCAGCCAGGCTGCTGGCACCATGGCACTGCTGGCACCATGGCACTGCTGGCACCGTGCCCCAGGTGGCAGGTGAGGAGCCTGCTTAGCTGTCACCCTGCACCCAGGATGGTCCCCTCCTGCTTCCACAACACAATGTTGGGTTGTGCTCCTCGCCCCTGGGAGCTGCTTGGAAAAAGTCCTCTCCATGCTCACAACTGCTCCTGCCTTCTGGGTTTTGTGGAGGGTGTGCCAACACTGTGGGTTGGCAGTGATCTTGAGGCTGCTCCCCCGACTCTGGGAGCACAAGCTGTGCTCAGGACAGGTGATGCCCACCTGTTTCTGTAAAATATGGTGCAGAGAGACTGCAGATACTTCTTAAAGCAGGAGAAATGAGGCAACTCAGAGCTTTGCCACAGTGAGATTTCATCTCAGGCTTCTTTGTACATCTCCAGAAAACTTTCTGGTTTTGAGCCTGAGTCCTCTACAAGCACTCTAAAAGTTTGTAACTCCCAGAAAGAAAAGATTTTGCTAAGAGTCCAGGAGAGGTGTGCTAGAGGTGCCACCTGCACTCACAGCCCTGCATGTGAGCCTTGGCTGCTGTGAGCAGCAGGGCACAGAGCAGAGGTGTTGGTGGTCAGCATGGCCATCCCTCTGCTCCAGGAGCTTTCCCTGGAGCATGGCAGGGCTGCATCCCATGGCAATGAGTGTGTGAGCTGCTGTGCAGGTGGGTTGGAGCCCTGGATGTGCTGGGCAGCTCAGGAGCCAGAGAGTGGGAGCCTGCACGTGGGCACAGCATGTGTTCGAGGAGCTGCAGTGAGCTCAGCAGCTCTCCACAGAACTGAGCTGTGTAAGTCATGGAGATGACACTCAGCTGTTGCATTTCAGGAAGAAATGGGGGAAAAATCAAGTATGGAAAAGTCAGCCAATGTTTGATTTTTCTGTTGGTCCCATATAAACTTCTTTTTAATTGCAGATGGAATTTACTGTTACTAAACCTGGTGGTACCTGCAGCTCCCAACTAAGGTTGTTCCTTTTCCGGAGACATTTTTAACATCAGCCTTCACCACTGACTCCTATTTCACCCCTAAACAGGGCAGTTTTCAGTGCTTAGACCCTCACATCACACACAGAATGGTTCTACTTTGCCTTACAAAACAGGGGAGTTTCTAGCCCCACATGGAGGGCAGCAGAACACATTCCAAGTGGGCCACAGAACATCCCTGCTTGCACTCACTCCTGAGCCCGAGGGGATTAGTGGGGAATGCTCCCAGCTACATCCCACCCTCAGCATCTCCAAATTCCAGTTCAGAAGTGCATTTCTACTGCTTCTCCACCCAGGCTCTTTCCCTGCATGGTTGCTCTTGTCCCATCAGGGTGAGCAGCTGCAAACTCAGCATATTTGCCACGAGCTGGGTGTGCAGATAACAATCAGCTGCTCTGTACATGTTGTCCCAGCTTCCTTGGTTGTCTGTTCATTAAACTCACCCATAGCTATTCCCCTCATCTGCCAGCCTGGATCAGTTTTCCCTTAAATATTTCACTGTCTATTGGATTTCTGTTGCAGAGAGAGGAAGGGAGCTCTTATGTGCCCAAGTGTGGACAGTCCCGCCCCAGCTTCCAGCACAGTGCAAGTGAGAACTGAAATATGAGAAGAGCCAAACAAAATGAGCCTCAGAGAAACCCCAGCATGTCCTCCTACATGTGAATATCATACATTGGGGAAACATCAGCTTGTGAGAGAGAGGAGATAGTCCCTAATTCCCCACACACCTCTTCATCCTCTCTTCCTTTCCTTTGGGGCACAGTTGGAGTCAGGATGATTGGGGCTGTGATGTTCTTATCCAGGAGGTAAGAGATGGGGAGAAGATGCCTTGAGACCACTGAAGAAATGATCACATCTCCAGCCTGGAAGCTGCCTGGATCAGTTCTGAGAGCAGGGAATGGTGCCCGAGGCAATGGAGGATGGTGGAGCACAACTGGGTCCAGACTACTATCACACCATCAACTTTAATTTTTTAGTAGTGTCTTTTTCCCCCCTGTAGCTGCTGTAGAGATGCTGTTTCACATTAAAGATTAATCCACTCCACAGGGCTGGTCCCCATGGAAGCTATAAAACTTACTAAAGTGGGACTATCTTCTGTCTGAGACAATATTGTGAGGTGCATTCAATCTACCTCCTAACAAGCTTGAATCTGAAATTAATTTTTCAGGTGTCTTTATGGGGCTCCACTGATGTGAAATATGTTCTGTGGATTTGGCAAAAGGAACCAGGGAAGAAGCAGGGAGGGGATGCCTCCAAGTCTAGAGCCCTTGGGTGGAAGACCCAAGGCTAAGTAACAGCTAAATCTGGAACAGAAGCAACCTGTGGACTAAAGAGTAGGCTTGGGGGAGCCAGACACTGAGTTTTGATCCAAGAATCCAATGTTTTGCTCAACTCTGTCCCAAACTCCCCCTATGACCTTGGGCAGTGCCCTTACATGGGGGGTCTTGGCCTCACTTTCCAATTATCAGCATGGAGTCACAATGGGATTTGTGTGACTCTTTAGACCATGAACTTGTTGGAGAGGCCAGAGTTGGGCTGTAGCACCTCCCAAAACACAAACCTGCTGCCCAAGTGGCTCCCGAGGTGTTTCTGTCCTGCAGTGAATGCCAACCATTTCAGCAAGCTTTGCAGTGCAGCAATTAACAAAACCCAGCTCTAAAGCCCATTTCCACAAGAAAGAGAAGCACAGCAGAGCAGGGAGTGAGCTGGGCCCTTCTGGCTCATGTCAACAAACACGATCATGCAATCATCACATCTGTTAATAAACATGATCCGTGGGTGAGCCAGGACATGGCTCCAGTTCACAGCAAACAAGCAGTGGGAGAAGAAAATGTTGGATGTGCTGACTCTGAGTCATGGTACAGTCATTTTCCAGCACCATCCAGCATGGAAGCACATCCCCCAGAGCACATGGAGATCCCTCTTAAACCCCTTGGAGTTTTTAGGTGGCTTAAGATGCCCTTTTTCTAATACCAATTCAGCCTGGAACATTAAATGTTCCTTATCTTATGAGTCTTCAGGATTCTTGGAGGAAAAATAGGCAAGTATTTTCTGTAAAGTGCAAGTTGTATTTGAATGTACACTTAATTTCTTTGTGATTGATATCTGTGTGTTAATTATATTCTATTTTCAGCAATACCTTCGCTGTCACAAGGCAGTGCCTTTTATCCAAGGAGTTCAAATTGAATTAGAGACATTAATTAAAGCTCTCAGCACTCTAGTAAGGCAGGCAAGTGCTGTTACTCCCATTGTTTCTTGAAATAAGAAGAAAAGAATAGAGCTGGATGTCTACTTAGCCACTTAAAAGGTAATTTTTATACAGTGGGAGAGCTCAGAGTGATAGATTTTGCACAAAATTATACTGCAAGGTCTGTTTCATCCAAGGGAAGCTGTGCAGCCCCAGATCCCTGCTATAAACAGGCAGACAGGATGCAGGTGCTCTGACTCTCCATCGCTTGCTGTGAACAGTCCTCTGCCTCCTGGGATTTTCTACCTCTCCCCTAACCCCTGTACCTTTCATTTATCTCTTCTATTAGATCCAAATTGATCTCACACACATCCCTTCTGTTTTCCCCTGCTTGTTGTTGTGAACTATTTCCATCAGAAATGCAGACTCAGGAAAGAGAAATTACTGAACACATTATTTGCAGTACAGGAATAAGTCCCCTATCTCTTTAAGCTTCATGCACCAATAATTCTTCCTTGTGTCCCACATTTGGTTCTTGGCAGGTTGAGAGAGGTTTCTGCCTGCTGCCATTTACCAGAGGGAAGAGGCTAACAATTGCTATTTGTATCTGAAACAGTTCTGCTCTTCAGCAACTTCACACACGGCTTTAGGATGCTGATAAATTAGTAAGAGACTGAAGTGTCAGGGGAGAGATGAAACAGCTTATGTTAGTTTAGAGCTCAACCCTGGAAAGTGACGAATGTCTGACCTCATTTCAGAGAACAGATTAAGGGTAGCCTTAATTTTAAGTACAGGGTGTGCTACTCTAGGTTTTATTCAGCTATGTCTGCTTTGAGTTTGTGCACTCAGATTCCTGGACAGCTAATTGCTGCCCCACACCTTTAGGATTTAACTTGTGGAGCACTAACATTTCTGTCCTGCCCTGTGGTAATCACATATCCTCTGAACAGAGAGAGACACAGCTGTCCCAGGATTTCCTGGGAAGCTGTGAGAAGCTGTGAGAATGCTCAGAGAAAGAATTAAAACAATTCTTATCTCAATCTCTGCACCTGGCAGGCAATCTCTGCTTGTCACAGATGTTTACAAGGGGGAGTTGTCCCTTCTTGACCAACAGGTGAGAGAAGATTCCTAAAGGCCAATTTAGGTCTGAGGCTCACCATTGTTTCTATAAGAACTGTAGATTTCTAATAACAAAGTGCTTTTCATGCACTGATGATGGAGTCTCTGTGTCACCTTTGTCCGTCCCCAAGACCCCTGCAGTAACACTGCCCCTAACTGAGAGATGGCCCATGAAAATATTGGAAAAACAACAGCCAGGAGCAGCCCTGCTTGTCCTTTGGAAACCCTGCCCAGCAACCCAACCAAGCTGGGGACACCTTTCCCCTGTCAGGGCCAGAGGAATTCAGGCAATGAGGATGGAAGGGGAAGCCAATCTGTCAGAGTTTAAGTCATATGAACTGCTGTGGATAAACCTGAGCTCTGGGAAAACTGAATTTGGGCACTTCTGACCTAGATGTCTTTATAGCTCAGACTGCAGACACTGATATCTGACTGAGTCAGGGCTGGAGCTGCAACTCTGCAGTGGCTCTGACTCTCTGGGTGACTGTGGCATACAGCACTGTAAAATCCCAAATGGTTGTAAAGCTATTTTTTTTTAGGGAAGTGGGATTTCACTGTTTCAGGCAGTGATTGGCTAATCCATCCCCAAATCTCAGTAATTCTGCCCTAATCAGTGTCTAAATTTGCATTATTCTCTAACCACTCCAGTTTTAAATGTGCATGAGTGGTTAGACCTGCGGGATATTCATCAGCTTAAATATTTTTGGGTGAGGAAAGGCAAGGAGAGAAGATGAGAAATACCTCTCCAAAAATACCAATAGAGTCCACAAATTCACTTCACTTTTGCCAAATTGCTCATGCTGAAAAAAATAATGATTGGGAGATGTCAGTGTTTGGGTTGTGAGAGCTCCAACGGGGTTTCCAAATCTCTGTTTGAAACTACTGGAGCTTTTTCTTCTTTTGATCTGTCTTTCCACGCCCTTAAGATGGAACAGTGATAAAAATATCACTTTTGACCCCAAATGACTTGCAGGAGAAAAGATTTTTTTTTTCTTCTTTTCAATTTATCAACACTTTGCTTACAACTAGGAAGAATATTCAATGAATCAAAACCACCCCACAAACCCTCTTTTATTAATGCAGTTCAACCAGCAGCCTAAAGGGAGCAGTTTTTGTGCAGAAACTGCAATTACTCCCTGCCTGAAGGAGGCAAGAATTGCAATGGTAACAGCTCTGTACCTGCTCTCAGCTCATTTGTCCCCACACTTCAGCTAATTATAAACTCCTGATGTGATGATGAGGAGGATGAGAGGCGGCTTCAAACCAAGCAAGAGTAGCAGGTGACTCCACCAAGTCACAAAATCAGGTGGCACTGGACAGAGGGAGTCAAACCCTAAAAGTCCTGATCATAAATCTACTGACCAAGGTGCCAAAGTCACTGCTCCAAATCCCAGGCTCCACAGGCACTTGGACACAGCTCTGTGTGGAAAGGAGATCCTCCTCACAGTGCTGCATTGAGACTGTCCCCCCATTTGAAACTCTCCATAGAGAAAATAATTAAATTATTTGGGAATATATTTATTGGTTGGGAAAATAATTAAAAGGAACTTCTGCTCGTGCACACACATACATGCACAGGTTTATGGTGAAGTGTCACAGGGTTATGAAGATGGTGAAGGGTCTAGAGGAGAAGCCATAGGAGGAGCTGCTGAGGTTTGTCCAGGAGGAGCTGCTGAGGTTTGTCCAGACTGTAGAAGAGGGACTCAGGAGAAGTTGTGGTATTCAGGTTCCTCACAAGGGGAGGTGGAAGGGGAGGCACTTATCTCTCCTCTCTGTGACCAGTGATGGGATTGGAGGAAACAGCTGGAGCTGGGCCAGGGCAGCTCAGGCTGGAGAGCAGGGAAAGGTTCTTCCCCCAGAGGGTGCTGGCACTGCCCAGGCTCCCCAGGGAATGGGCACGGCCCCGAGGCTGCCAGAGCTCCAGGAGCCTTTGGACAGCGCTGCCAGGGATGCCCAGGGTGGGATTGTTGGGGGGTCTGAGCAGGAGCTGGACTCTGGTCCTTGCGGGTCCCTTCCCACTCAAGACATTCCACAATTCTGCGATCCCGAAGCCGATCCTGCTGAATCCGAGACTGGAACAGTGGGTGCTGCACAGACAGCAACCAGCAGGGCAGTCCATGCCCCAAAAAGCCCAGAATGCATTTAGGAGAGCAAGGACAGCAGATGGCCGGGGACAGATGGGGGAACGCAAGGGAACAGTGAGCTAATGCCGCTCAGCGGGCTGCGGAGCAGCGGTGTCAGCACACCAGCAGCCCAACTGTTGGCAAGAGTTTGATAGCTATTGTCACAAATGAGAGTTAAAAATAGGGAGACTGGATAATGAGCTCGCTTTTGTAGATGTTTGTGAGGAACTCCTCTCATTTGTGAAGTGGCAGAGATAGAATGGATATAGATGATAATAATAATAATGATAAATTGCACTTTTCTGAGCTGCTTATTAAAAAAAAAAATATGGCGGGTGTTGAGCAGTGATTTCTATTAAGCACTGCCCTGAACTTGAAATTATTCCTACTATTATTATTGTCCTAGTTAGTCCACTTCCCCATAATTTCTTTCTAAGTTACACAAAAATGCAGCTCTGTCTTCCTCAGTATTTATACACCTCATATCAAAGTCCAGTAATCTTACAAGTGTTAATAGATTTTTATCCTTGCAGTAGCATTAGGAGGTGGGGAAACACTGCTTTTTTCCATTTAGCAGGATGGGAATTGAGACACGGGGTAGATTAATGGCTTGTCCCAGATCATTTTATAACTGCTTCAGGAATTCAACCCAAATTTCTTACGTCTCAGCTCAGTGCTACGTTTCCTTGCAGTACCCTTCCCACGCACCTTCATGCTACCATTCCAAAATTAGCTGAGACTTGCCACAGAGCTGCTTAGAATTATTTTGGATTGCTCATTTCATGTCAGGAAAATGCCAATTCATCAGAGGCAAAACACTTTGTAGAAATTTGTTGATTTAAGGGGGAAAAAAAAGGCGTTTTGATAAAGTCAGCTTTTCTTTGGAACAGAATGTGTTGAGTGTTCCGTTTGGAAGGGATTGGTTCAAGATTGTGTTTTGTTTTTTTCATTACATGTTGAGTAACATACATTCAAAATCAAAATCAAGTGTTTTCTTAAGCTGTGTGTTTTGACTGAGCCGAAATAGATTTTGTAATTTATGCACAAGAGGAAATATCCAAATTCATTTAATACTTTTCTTACAGTTTGGAAAAAGAAACACCTGCAAACCAGACACAATAAACGGAACAAAAATCATACTCTTCCCTGCAATTTTTACTGGAAATTTAGGAAAGAGTAATCTGAATGCTCAGTTTAATGAGGCCTGTGCCAGAGTCCAGAAATCCTGGTTTTTGCTTTCACGACTGCTCCATCCTGGTGCCAGTCTTGTCTTTCTAATATATTCCATTGCAGCAATTGGGACCTGTAAGCTGAGAGGCTGAAGGAAAAAAAAAGTAATGCCAAAACTCCTCTGGAGAGCAATAATGTAATATTCAATCCAAGAAAGTCAACTCATATCCCACACCTGACAGTCTGTGCAGTATTTCTGTTCCCAAGTTCATTCCTGGGAAGAGACTTTGTCACCTAAGCTGCACATGGAGTGATCCCACTCCACAGGGCTTGGGAAATGCAAACTACCACTGCTTCTATCAGTAAAGGAAGCTGAGGTTACCTAATCCTTGCAAGTGGTTTATCTTCCCATTTGTCTTGTCCCTCTAAAAGGAGCTTAGCCTTTGACTGGGTTATTGTGTTCTAAGAGTGGAGGAGCAAAAGGAGTTAAAATTCACAGGCCATTCCTTCTCCTGCTACAGCTCCTGCTGCTTGGATAATGCCAGCCTGCCTGCCAGGATGAAAAGCACCACTGGAGCTTCCTCTGGGCACCACATTTCACCACAACTCAGCTGGATGGAGCCAAGAGAAGCAGGGTCAGCTGAAGAGGAGAGAGAAAAGGGACTCTGAGCTGTCACTTGCAAATTCCAGCCTTGGGCAGCTCCACATTCCTTATCCCACTGAGTGGGTGAGGAATTTCTAGTGGCCATAAAACTCTCTGTGCATTCAGTCCCCCTGGTTCCTGCAGCCATTCTCTCACCCCTGAAAGCAGGGTGGGACCTCCCAAGGATGGCATGGCTCAGGCTTCTGTGGGGGCACAGAGCTGCAAGTAGGGCCAGGGTGAGCACAGCTGGCCCCTGATGTGGGCTCCATATCCCTGCAGCTCCCTGGGGGATGACTTAGAGGTGAGTTACACAAATCACTGGTCTAGGTGTGCAGGGCACTGCTCTGAGGCTGAAAACACCAGGGTCAGCCTCTTCTGCAGCCCTGCCACCCCAAAGAGGAGAAGTTAGATGCACTGCACTTCAATTCAGGCTAGAAATGTGAGCTAGAAAGATTATTAGCCCCAAATAAGAACATTTAATGGGCATCTTCTGCAGCAGAAGTCAGAAATCTGGAGCTCAGGCTCTGCCATTGCAGGTTCTCCTGCAAAGTCTATTGAAGTCAATGAGCCTTGGGTTGGATCTCATTGCAAAAAGATAATCAAATACCATATTAACTCTTAATTTGGAATAGCGTATTAAATTAGAAACTCACATTAACCTGGAACTGCATTTATATAATGAGAAGATTTAAAATCTGTGTATCATGAAGGTGGGAGAACTCCTACCCAAAGCTGTTCTCAGCAGCCTTGAATCCCAGAGCCAATCTATCTGCAGCACTGCATTTCCACCTATTCCCCAAGCCCTAAGCCTGGGATTTCCACTGGGACAGAAGGATGTGTAGAAAATAAAGCCATCTCATCCTTACCAGTATTAATCTGTCAAGCACAGAAGGCTGGTACCAGCTAGACTCCAACCAAAGCCAAGAACTAGAAAATCCCAGAGGATATTGAGGATCTGCACTGGCATCACAAACACCTTCTCCCATCAGTGCACCAGTTCTGCAACAGAGATATGCTAAAAAAATTTAAAACTGGAGGAATTCAGTCCTTTCTGGGATTAAACTTCAACACCATTCAGGTCTGAGCATCCAAACATTGCAGCTCTTTGTTACCCACATTTGAGGCCACCTCTAGCTGTGAGCTGTATTTATTTCCTTCTCTGAGACTGTTCTGCTCTGTGCTTAATCCATCTCCTGACCACCTGGAGCGTTTGAGAGTCTTGGCTGTGATGTTTGTCTGTTTAGATAGACTGTAAGTGGAGCTGGTCAAAAAATTTTGACAGAACAGTTTTTCGCAGGAAAACGCAGTTCCCTCAAAATGGAAATGTTGCATGGGAACGTCAATTTTGACAAACTTTTTTCACGTTTAAAGTGTCAAAACAAATCAGTTTGATTTTCTCTCTTCATTTCAGTCATATTGAAATGTTTAATTTTGAGGAAATAAACACATTATTTTTGTGTTGTTTCAATTAATTTGTTTTGACATTTTTACATATTGTTTATTGTATTGATATATGTTTAGAATGCATTATACATTGCATAAAGCTGTTTATTTTATGTGTTATCATACAATGCTAAATATTTCCCACATCATCTTAGAGCTTCAGCACTAAGGAACAGAAGATATCAATGATCTCAAATTATTACAGCTTTTAAATTTTTAGGTCATAAGAGCCTTGTGGGATCATGGTTCTCCTTCACACTGAAGTTTATTAAAAAACACCACATATCAAAAGGCAAGAATTTCCCAAGGAATTGTCCATTTTCCAAGCAGCTCTGTCAGCTCAATGACAGCAAAGTACAGCTCCCCTCCCTTCTGCACACCAGAAAACCAATTCGTCTACTTGTTAAAAAAAAAAAAAAAAAAAAAAGAAGAAGAAGAAGAAGAGGAAAATGTAGATTTTCCCAGAGTGGAATTTGTATGCAATGTTTTCATGAGCATCAGGGATTTAAAAGTCTGAATACCATTGACCTCCTGGGACCTCTGTCTTCCAAACCACTTACGTATTTTAAAAGATGTATTCCACTTCCTTCTTGGAAGTCTACCTGATTTTTTTTTCTTTTTTTTTTCTTTTTTTCTTATTTGAAACCACATTTCTGCTCCCCTGCACGTAGCAGAGGGGAATCACTCCCTGTGAATTTCTGCCACTGTGTCTGTGTAGGTGGTGGGAAAAGAGGGTTGAAAAGAAGGGCAAAGCAAGCAGCAAAAGGGAGGGCAAGGAGCTGAGCCTGCAACAAGGAAACTCCATCCACTCCTCATTGCAGGGAGAAAAATGTGCCTGAGGTCCCCTGAGCAGCTGCAGGCTGGGTAAGAGACAGAGGCAGCACTGTGGAGGACACAGAGCCCATTTTGAACGTGGGGAGAGGCAGGACCCCAGCGAGGCTGTGTGGGATGGGGATGCAGAGAGAGCAGAGCGTGGCCATGCACGACCTTTCTCCTTCCCTCTCCTCCCTTCCATCAGGGTTAAAGGAAGTCCCAGTGCACACTAAGGGCTGCTCCTTCCTAAGGAAGGCTCAGCACTCTGGGAGAGAGGGATCAGTCCTCACCACCTCTCCCAGGGAGGGCAGTGGGAATAAAAAGAAGCATCCCCAACTTTTGGAGATTTATTTACAGTGGGAGAGGGGCTTTTCTGTCTGCTTTTCCTCTGAGTGGGACATGCCTGGTGCGCCAGGCTCCGTGGTTGGAAATCTGAATTCCCCCACACAGCTGCCGGGAGTGCACCTCTGAATGCAGATCTGCCTGGAAGTGTCCTCGTGCTCCAGCTGGCCTGTCACTATGGATTACAGCTCTTGGCTAATAGTGAGCACTGCTGGAGTCTGAGACTTCCATTAAAAGCCCATGTTTCCACCTCCCCGCCCCACAAATGGCTCCATCCCATCCCAGCTGACATTTCTGTGCTTATGGTCTCATCTCTGGGGTGGGGAAGGAGCAAAGTGCCTCAATTTGTCTCTGTGTTAGGCAACAATGGAACAAGTCGAAGGCAGGAAAGGAGGTTTGAGGATGATCAATTTTGAAAACTGTGGATAATGTACTTGAAAGCTGACCTTACCCCTTGTCACCAGCACATCTGTAGTACTGGAGCCCCATCCCTCTGACAGCAACAGCACAACTGAGCATGGAGTTACCCCCTGGAAGAGTCCTTGAGGGAAATGCTTCATTACTCCAAGTTACACTGTGGAGTGTCTTTGGAAAGGAGGAATGCTCCTGCAGGGAGATATTGCCCATCCGTGCCAGACACTGCAAATCACTGTGAGCCCTTTACTGCCAGAGGGTCTGAGGGCTGCTGACAGATCCAAAAGAACTGGCATGGACACTTGACCTTTCCTCAGTGCCAGGAGGAGATCACTGACCAGGAAGAACAGCACATGCTCAACCAGGCTCTACAAAAGGAGGCAAGAAGGTCTGGAAGAATTGAGAGCTATTTGTAAAACAAACACTGCAGTTTCAGCACAGCCTGTGCAGTTGGCCGGCGTTGCCATCACTCGTGGGCAGGCTCAGGGGTGACTTCCAGTTTGGCAAGTGCCAGGTGCCATCACAGCTCCTCCTGCTCCAAGGGAGACATTCAGAATGAGTGCCTACAAGGCTTCCAGGGGAATGCTGAGAGATTCACACCTTTGTGGGCCGGGGGAAGGACAGGACATGCTGAGTGCTACTTGAAAGTTTCCCTGGCATGGTGTCCTGCCAAAGGGAGCGAGCAGTCCCCTCCACCACCTGCACACATTCTCCTGCTAAAACTCCTCAGCCTGGATGGATCCTGCATGCCTCTGCAGCTTCCCAAAGTGACTTTGAAAGCAATCCAGAGCGAGCGTCACATTTGTGTCTTCAACAGCCTGACTCCCAGAAAGATCCTGTGCAATCAGCTGGCCAAATCCAAATCTGAAAAACACCTCCATGGCTGGTCATGATTAATTAATTCTGCCTTGACATTCCCCAGGGCACCTAGCAGCTAGTCAGAGCTGCCAGAGAAAGAGACACTGCTGTGGGAAAGGATAAAGAGTCTTTCCTCAACTGCAGACATCGAATTAGATAATAAATAGCTGGCTAGATACATAATTTTGTATGAGTGTTAAATTAAATGCAGAATAGGAAGACAACTGGCTTATCCCTGTGAAATCAAAGGTGTTGGGAAGGAGTTTCCAAAGAAAGAAGAGTATTTAGAGTCTGCTGTGCTCATGAAGACATAGCCTGAAGTTATCTATCATGGCTTATGTGACTGTTTACAATGACAGACAGCTATTCTTGGACATTTTATACCTGGCATAAGATTCTCAGACCAGAGCAGCTCAAGAAAACTTCCCTGTAATTTACACCTCTGTTTTGTCCCTCCTCCTGCAGACTAGACAACATCTTGGCTCCCACAGGACCAACACAGTTTGTCCCCACCAGCTGTTGTGGGCTTAGCCTGTGCTCCTCAGGGAGCTGCAGCTGCCAGCCCAAACCAGGGGCTCTCCTATGTCCCCCTTAAACACTTCAGTCCCCTAAACCCACAAGTTCTGCCCAGATTTTCCCAGTGACCCCAGGGCAGAGGCTGCAGTGACAAACAGGGGATCCTGCAGGAAGCTGGCAGGGGTGTGGTGACACCCCGGGCTCAGGTGGGACCCTGTGGCCCAGAGCAGATGGCTGTGGGACCCCTGCCAGCACAGGGAGCACCATCACCCCTGTCTCATTGCATGTGCACATCCACAGCTGATGTGACTCCAGTGCCACAGGTCCCTGTGCACAAACCCAGCCACACAAATCAAGTGCAGGATGCCCTGGTCTGAGCTCCTGCCACAGCACAGGGCAGGGGTCTGCTGGTTCCCCTTCTCCATCTCCCAGTCCTGGAAGTCTTTGCTTTGGCCCCTGTATCCCTGAGGAGACAAGTCCCACCTTGCAGATACGTTGATGTTCTCCTCCTGAGACATTCAGTTCAGACTCTGCTCCCATGGCAAGGAGGTTTCTGAGCATGCAGGGGCTTCCTCTGCCTCCCTGCACCTTCCTCCAGAGTCTGAAATCAGCTCAGATCATCCCCTTCCTCCTTCTTTGCAGCTTTCCTTCAGCCACCTTGCTCCTCCTTTCTCCATCACAGCAGGCACAGCCAAGACACGTTATTAACACTTGCCACTTCGTTAGCAATCCTCTCCAGGAGGAGCAGAGGAGAAAAGAGGAAAGTGTGCAAAAATTGGAGAGTCAGGAAAGTTGGATTAAAGGAAGAGTAGCAAAGACTTGAAGGTGTGAATGAGAAAGTGCAGGAGTAGAAGGAGTATGAGACAAATCTAATGGGTGAGAAAGAGATTTATAATTAATTCCCAGGCTGGTGAGAAAGCAGGGAATGAAGTCAAGACCATACTCTCCTCTATATGGCTCTGCTCCTGATTTACTCTGACTTCAGACAGATCTTTTTATTTTCTCCTTTTATCTACCATCACTGTAGACCCTTTGAGTATCTGTTATTTGAGGTAGGAATTGTGTTTAACTGTGTGCAGCAAAAAGGAAACTGCAATCATAGGCACTAAAGGATGCGAGACATTGTTTTTAACACATCCTAAAATTAGGCTCAGAAAAGTGCTTGGGGATTGTCTGCCAATGTTTATTAATTCAGATTGAATTCATTAGATTGTTACTGTCAAAAAGTGGGATGGGGAAAAATTAAAATAATCAAAGTACATGACTGCATTATTTCTTAATGTAAATGCTTCATGATGAGATGTCTATAAAGTGGATCTAGAAGAAAATGTTAAAAAAAAATCTACCAAAAGTGAAATAATAAGATTATGAAAAAAATGTTATTCATTTATACAAAATGTAACTTTTGAAATGATCTTCTACTCTCTTTTCCTTTTAGTCTCAAATATAAAATCTTTTCATTCTTCCCCTGCCACACTAATTATATTTAAATACCTAAAAGTAATTTTTTCCCTTCATTTTTTCTTCCAGAACTAAACTGATGAAAAAAAAAAAAAGAGAAATCATTATTCACCTATTCCTACCAGGAATTCCAATAACTGTCTGTCAGATCTTCATAACAACATGAGGGATCTCAGCAAGGCTGAGTTTCTCTGAGTTCCTTAAGCTGACGACTTTCAGAGTCCTTTGCTGTCTTCTAGTCTAAACCTGCATTCAACAGAGAACTTAAAATGAAATAATTAGATTTACAGCAAAATAGATGCACAAAGCCCTGTATCAAAAATGAGTGAAAAGTCCCCAGGACTGAGAGTGAATTTACTTTTTCCATTAGAAATTGCCATATGCTGCTGGTTTATTTTAAGACAGTGACACCATCCCTTTTCACTCTCTGTTTCTCTGAATTCTTCCTTTTCACTTCTCCTGGCTTTCCTTTTTTTTTTTTTTATTTAATCACCACAGAACCAAACAGGCACAAAGTCCCTACAGAAAATTGGAATGTATGATGTCCAAGTGCCTGTGACATTAAGCAAAAAACCAAACCAGCAGAGTTCCCTCCATCAGCCATCCCTGACTCAAACCCCTGACGAGCACTCGGAATGAGACACAGGCACACAGGGATGGGCACAGCCTGTTCCAGGGATCCTGCTCCTCAGGCAGTGTCTGCACCCATTTTTGTGTCTGGTTTCTCCAGCACAGGACTCTGCTCACAGCAGTCTTGGTCCTGGAGGTGTTTAGGGAAGCAGCACCTGCTCAGCTTCCTGCATGCAGAGGATTTAAAGAAAATTAGGTATGTGTGTAGGAACTGACCATCTAAATATCTCTGGAGGTTTCCACATTGCCAAAGATCTCAGCTCCCTGTATTAGTTTGCTCTTGGTGCTTCTCCAGGAGGAAACAATCCTCTCCTCAGAAATAACCCAGTTCTGGGTATATTTTGCTTTATTAACATCTGTCTTGGGCAATATGAGCAAGCACAAATCCTCCAGGGTTTATTGGCATCTTCCACAGTCCTGCAGCACTGTCCCAGCAGATGCTGCATGCTTGAACACTCTGCATGTTGGGGCATGGAAAATGCATCCTGAGTCCCTGAACACAAAAATACTGCCTTATTGAGCTGGGAATCATATCCCTCATATCCCTTCAAGTGCCTGGAATTTTAAACTCACACCTAAAAATAAAATCCAGAGTGTGTCTCAGCTCTCCTGTTGATTCCCTTTTCCCGAGTCCAAATGTTACTGATGGAGGTCTGGAGACCAGAGCAAAGCTGTGCAAGGGCAGCAGAGTGTGTTTGTCCCCAGCCCTTCCATGCACCACTGCCAGCACCCGAGGGAGGGTCGTGCCCCAGCATCAAAGGCGTGTCCCTGTGATGTGACACACCAGGGTTTGGGGACTGCACTTCACTGGTGTCAAGGCTTTACAGAAGAGCTGCCTCAGAGGAGCAGCAGTGAGGAAAAAAAAGTGCAGCCACGGACAAAATCTCTGTCTTCAAACTTAACAAAGTAATGAGAAGCACTGCAGGAGGATCCACTGGTAGGAAGGACTTATCAGCCTCTTTTGCTCTTCTATTTAATGCAGGCAGCTTTATCATTAATTGCTATTTACTGCAAATGCTGAAGTTGGGAAAAAGATTAATATGAAACAGCAGCCTTGATTCAGCATTCTTAAAGCACAATGCACACGTCTCTGTGTGTGTTTGTGCACTTGCAAACTTCATTTTATGGTTTGTGTATGTAAAATATTCATTTCTGTGTGCAAGGGAGGCAAACAGATGCAATTAGCATGTTCTTCCCTTATCTATTCCAGTAAAAGGCCAGCTCTAACAGTGATCTTAGGGAATGAGGAGAGAGATTAATTCAGGCCAGGTTTCTAAAGAAGGAGCCATTTTATTGGGGTAGAGGGGAGAGAGAGGCAAACCAGTGCTGCTTTTGCCCAGCACTGGAAATGTAAAGAGTCAGCATAGCTGACTACTAGTCTTTGGAGAATTATATTTCCTGAGGACAGGGGTTGCTGAATTCTTTAAAAAATCCAGATTTTCCCTCATGCCAAACTTGGATCCAAGTTCCCTGGGTAGTTCCCATCCGCTGTGTGAGCTGGAGGCTCAGAGCCACAGCACTGAAAGGATTCAGCTCCTGTTCATGGAAACACATGCATTTAAAAAGCTCTTCTGCAAAGCTCCCAGCCTAAGTGACCTGCTCAAGGTCATATATAACATGCCAGTGACAGCACCATGATTGAACTATCTCACTACAGCACTGCTTTATTCACACAGTGCTGCTGCATCCCAAAGCAGCCACTGCTGCCTTCCTCTCCTTATCTCATCCTCCTTAGAGACACATCTGTCCTGTGCTCCGTAAACCATAATATACCTGTAGTCTTTTATTCACTATCTGTCACTGGGCAGTTTTATTAATCATCCCTGAATTATCCAGCCTAGACTACAATCTACTTATTCCTGTCAGCTGTTCTCGCTTTCGACCCTCACCTCACCTTTCAGCCTTGTCAGTGTTTTAAGGCTTTCAGGTACTTGAAATGCAGGGACAATTCTGATTCTCGGGGGAAATCCAGCAGAATTTCACTGAGGCCAGCCTGCTGGTCTCCCTCTCTTTGCTAAATGCAGATGGTTGGAAATCAGAAGCTTGCATTGGTTTCTGCAGTCCCATTTGAACCCATCCTTCAAGAATACTAACAGCTGCCATTTTAGCCCTCTGATCCCCATTCTTGCCATCCATAAAATTTTATTCCCCTCCTTTCTCTGCTCCTTCCATCAGAAATCAATCTTCCAATAATGCAGGTAAATTGCAGTCCTGCATTATAGCTATTTTTTTTTTGCATGCGTCTTTCTGGTGAATTTTGCAGAACAAAAACTCCCTCATCCATCCCTCCCAGCCCAGGCCATAAACACAGTAATCATCACACTTACACGACACCTCACCGGCAGATTTGCACCTGCCACTCACATCCCTCTCATTTTTGCCATCCAGGAAACAAAGGAATAGTTCCTGCCCAAAGTGGCAATTTGAGCATTCACACCTGTCCCACCAGCGAGCTTTGTGTTCCCAGCAGCCAGCTCCCCTCTCCCTCCTCCCAGTCACACACCTGTCAGGACTTTATCCCATCTATTGATCTGTTTTCCTCACAGCCATCAGCTGCCCATCCTTCCCACCTTTCTGAAGGAAGCACTGCTTTATTACCTGACCATGGGAGAGCAGTTTCTTCTCTGTTCACCCAGAGATGCTCATGGCCAGTGCAGAAGTGGCCCTCAGCAAGTGTCACCTGCTGAAGCTGAGCTTCCCTGTCTGTCAACAGCGTTGTGTTCTCTTCACCCAAGCTCTGTCTCTAGCAACAGGAACAGAATGACTGATGGGAGAGGAAAGTTATGGAGAAAGGCTCATTCCTCCTCCCTCCCAGCAGCATGGTGATGGTGGATGACCCTGGGCAGGAGGCAGGACTGTGCCCAGCACAAGGCAGACAGGGGGAGTCACCCTGGGACCCTCAGGAGGATGGGACTGTGGGGAAAATATGGGGAGAGGACACAGCTCCATAGCTGATCTCTGTCCACCCTGTCACTCCTACCGAGCTGCTTTGGTTAAGTCTCAGGATTTCATGCACCCATTCATCTCTGTCACAGCCTCCTGCATCAGCTTGGGCAGATTTTTAAGGTGACATCTTACAAACACCTTGGAGACTGATTTTCCAAATGTTCCCCGCATCCCATGGCAGTATTTAAGGTCCTGTTTTCTATAATGTTCTGCTACCTCTTGCCACCAACTACTTTCAAATCTGTCAAGGCAAAACTGCAAACTGAAATGCTTCTACTGACAGGATTTGAATTGCTCTCCAAGCCTTGTGCTGCATTTCTTCTGGTACTGAGCAGAGGTGACAGCACTCCCTGTTTCTTTTCCTCCTCCTCTGTCCAGGCAGCAGGCCCTTGGGCACAGGGAGCTTGTATCCCTACAGAACCTGGTGCTGGGAGACTCCAGGCTCATCCCAGCTTTGTGCCATCCTGCAGATGCTGGTGCTGATAGAGGAAACTGAGCTGTGCAGCTCAGGGTCACTGCTGCTGCCTGTAACCACACGTTTCATGTCCTACTTCAATATCTATTCTAATCACTGAAATTACTTTTGTGGGAGTTGACACAGAAGAAGAGATTGCTGGATTGATATTCTGTCTGGCATTGATGAAAACCTTTTTATAATACCTTAATCCAGCACCCATAGAAGCAATTTGCTAATCCCTTGCTGACTTAGCTTCCAGCGGGATCGACCATAGGCAGTCACATTACCTGGCCAACCATATTATGTTCTTTTTATGCAGAGAGAAAATGTCCTTCCTGACCCCAGAAGATGGTCATCCTTTGCTTTGAAGCGTGAGACCTGATTACCATTGTCCCAGATTGCAGGGCTGCAAATGCTATTAATTGCTACAAAGTTATGTAGCCTTTTACACTTCAAATCCATCCGGACTTTCATCTCAGCGACATCCTGCAGCAGGGAATTGTGTGCCTTCACTATACACTGAAGAAAGGACTATTTCTTTTTAATTTTGCTTTAAAAGTTATGCCCTTTAATTTTGATGTGTCCCCTTGTTCTTCTATCATCAAAGTGTTAAAATACTTCTGATCACGTTTCATTTTAACCTTCATATACCTTTGTACTGGAACCCAAATGTCCCTCCTCACTCCCAGCTTTCCCAGACTAGATGAACTATAATTTCCAGGCTTCCCTTATTTAACTTGTTAATATTTGTAAAGCAATTTAAAATGTATTAATATGGTTCAATTATATTATCACTTCTATTTTCCATCCTTCCTTTTAATGTCTCAAGTGTCCATCTAATTTGCCATCAATCTCCATTGATTCTCCCTCTGATGATATGTTAGTCTTTATAATATCCCGGGGAATATTTCTTCTGCCTTCCTGACCAGCATTTTGGAACAAAGAAGCTGCACACTGATGAACCATAAACATGATTCACTCTGCACTCGGCGTGTGTATGGATTTGCTGTTGCTTAGGCTTTGGTCTTGGAAATCAGTTTCATTATGTCCATGGGGCTGTAACTAAAAATTCATCTGTGTGATTCCAATTGCAGGATCGGGCTCTTTGTGGCTCTGATTGCCCTGGGTCGGTGACAATTGAGCCCAGGTGTGAAAAAAAAGTCTGTGTTTGATAAACTTTGAGCAATATCTGAGCACTCAGTGACACATCCTACAGCAGCAGAGCCTTTGAGACAAGAGGAGTGATTTTGACATCTATCCAGTCACAAAGAGGGGAGAAAATTGAGATATGGTTATTCACCCCTTCTCTTTCCCATAGAAAGCTGGGAGATGCCCAAGGAAATTATGTGGTACTAGATCTAAACACTCCCCCCCAAAAAATACTTCCATAGATGACTCGTAACTTACTCCATTACTGCAGAATGGTATGAAAATACAAAGCATGAAAGGAATCAATAAAGAAATAGTCACACACAGGATATTCCATCTGGCACTGCAGATGACAGTCCTCAGACAACCACTGACTTTCCACGTCCCCACACTGCTGAAAGGTTATCCCAGGAGTGACAGCACTCATCCATGTTTTTCTGATCCCTTTAGTGTCCTACTGTTGTGGTTAGAACACTTCTCAGTTTTTTCCAGTCTTAACAAGGCCCAATCCAGCTTCACCAGCAAAATATATCCCTCCATCATCCCTCATCCTCCAGCAAATTCCCTGAGCAACACTTCCAGCTGCAATCAGTCTTTTCACCTTAACTCTTCCCCCCAAAAAGCAAATAAAAGGATTGATGCACATGTATCTCTAATTGCACAAAAAGGGTTTTATCTAAATATTTCTAGAACTCAAATTTCCGCTCTTTGGTTACTTTAGGTAAATATTGCAGGAAAATCCTAATTGGTCTCTTTTCCCTGGTTGACCAGATTTATCTATTCACTGGCCTAAAACATGGTCCATCATTTTCAAATACTTTACAGCTCTCTTTTAGGAGAGTGGAAATGGCAGATAAACACATTATCAGCATTCTCCAGCATAAAACAGCAAAGCCTGGAGTTGTTTTGCAGAAGCAACTCCGAATTTGGACGACATGACAATAAGCAATTCTAGAAATAGCTGCTCGTCTTAAGGCTATGTTATAGGGATCCTTGTTGCTGCTTTCTTCTCTCTGTTCACAATTTTAGCACAAACACTGTGCAGCCTTTGTTAGTTCTTCCCTTTGACTTTCTCAGTATTTCTTAGGCATTCTTCGGTCTCAGCTTGTACCTCCTAAGCTCTCGCTGCTCCCTCAAAACACTCCTTTGATTTTGACTGCAAACCTCGCTCAGCACAGAGCAGTGTGGGAAATGGCTGGAATAACATTCCTGTTCCAGGCAGGAAGGTGGTTTGAGCCAGGAGGGACCCAGAGCCACATATGTACCCCAGCATATGTCTGAGGGCTCTGCTTACCCGCTCGCCATCTGTACCTGCCTGAAGAGCAGCCACGCGCCAAGAGCAGCCCGGCTGCTCCAGCACCCGCGCCCTGCCTTGCTGGTGTCTGCTCCACTCATCCCAGAAGTCCAGCTAAGGATTCACACCTGCTCATCCTGCTCTGAATCCCCAGCCTCCTCCCTGGGGTCACAGCTTATTTCTGTTCATTCTTCCCTGGTTAGTTTTAGTTGCTTTGTGATTTTTCACAAATTCCTTTTATTTATTTTTCTGGTCCCACAGCCTCACCTGGAATGTGCTGCCTGCACGAGGCGATGGTTTAAAAGCTCAGCCTCCTTGTCTTCCACCCTGCTTAGCAAGTCAGCATCTAGAGCTGCGAGGATAAATTACCACAGGGGTCTCCAGTGTTAGCAATGTATCTGACAGCCACACACGCAGCTAGGGCAGGGTAAAGAAATGGCTAAGTGGGATCGGTTGTGCCGACTCAGGACTTCTGCCCAAAACTGCATCCAAAACCATGATGGACACAGTGGAGTCCAGAGCACAGGCCAGGTTCTAAATCACACTCTAAATCAAAGCCTAAGAAAGAGATCCTCACTCACCACAGAGCTGTTAACAGCCCTGGCTTCAACAGGCTGCAGTGATTTACAGCAAGAGGCTGCGAGCTTTTCACAGGAACTTGCTGTACAACATATTCCAGCTGTAATATGCAAAGGTATTAAAGTCCAGGCTGTAAGAAGACCTGTTGTAAGGCTTCAGGATGTATCTCTCTAAATACCAAGGTAAAGGACATACTTCCTACCAGGATAGCAATGAGACAGGTCCCAGGCATGAAAAGACTACAGGATCCAGAGCTACTCTACTGGAAATTGGGAGCACAGAGAACGAATGGGAGTGAGAGCTCCCTCTACTCCTGTATTCTCTTTTGATATCCAACCAAAAGTCCTGGAGCAAATTGTTGGGGTTTTGTTGGTTTTCTGGAGCTTCTTTTATGTATGAGAATCTCTCATAGCTTGGTTTGCAAGCTTGGTGTGTCAGCTCTGAGCTGCCTTTGCTGTAATTCATGACTGTCTGGAGGGGAAAATGTCTCTGTGCTGGAAATTCTCCACCAAATAGTGCCCACTGCTAACACACACAGGATTGTTCTAGAGCTGCAAAGCTGTACTGGTGCTTCTGGAACATCAGTTTCTACCTCTGCCCACTGTTCCATCAGTGAACAACAGCATGTGTCTGGCAAAGGCAGTTCACTCCATCCTCCTCTGCAAGTGACCCTCTCTAGATTATTCACTCCTCTATGACTTACTGTAATTCCTATTGCTACTGGAAGAGGTGATCCATCAGCAGTGCAACTGGTTGTTTTTCAGAAACAGGAGCCAGGAATCACAAGTGTGAGAGTTCAGGCCCTGGGGAATGCTATGTCAACACCCAGCAACATGCCACCACCACTGGTGCCACCGTGGGTCCCACTCAGCCAGCGCTGCAGCGGGCACAGCAGCAGCTCTGAGCAGAGCTGAGCTCTGCCAGCTGCACTGTGCAGGCAACAATAAAATGGATGTAGAACACATGACTTCAGAAGAACAAATAGCAAAAACAAATAAGCATCTTTCTCCTGTGAAGCTGCTTGCAGGTCCTGCCTCAAGGCTGCAGGAAAACAACTCCCCGAGCAGGGGGCTGTAAATGTTGTGTTAAACTCCCCAGCCCAGGTTCAGGGGAATCCTGGGCCTGACTCTTGTTTTCTTTCCAAAATTACATGTTCATTTACCCAGTTTATGCCACCTCCACTTGGGATGTGATCCAGCATTCCTGAAATAAACTTAAGTCCTTCAATAGCCTTCAGTTCACTCTAAATCAGCAGCTCCTCTGATTTCTGCTCTTTCTCCCGTTCTTCCATCCCACTAGTCAGGACTTTTCCTTCCCTGGCACTGCATAGCTTAGCTCATCAAGCCAGCAACAGCTGTCCTGTACCTACTCCAAACCCTGGGAATTTCATCTCATTTGTCTGGTCCAGCTCTGCCCATCCTCTCTCCAGACAAATGTACCTGGTAGATATATCCAATTTCCTTCCCCAGGTCTCTCTCCTTGATAACATTTCCCTTTTCTGCACCACCTGCAGCCACAAGCCCACTGCAGCCCGGGCCAGACCTGCTCCAGGCCCAGCACATCAGCTGGACATGGCCATGCAGAGGCACAGCAAGCAGGGAAAACCTTCCCTGGCATCCAAAAACACTCTGGAGTACACACATTGCCGGGAGGAGATATTTTGCCCTGACTCAGCTCAGCACCATTCCCTAACTCGGCATCCTGCTCTGGCAGCCATCTTCCAGGGAAGAGGGAGAACAGCAGGACCAGTCCCCAGTCCATGGATCTGTTCAGAGACCAGATCTGTGTGTGTGTGTGTCTGTGTGTGTGTGTGTGTGTCTGTGTGTGTCTGTGTGTGTGTCTGTGTGTGTCTGTGTGTGTGTCTGTGTGTGTGTCTGTGTGTGTCTGTGTGTGTCTGTGTGTCTGTGTGTGTGTGTGTAATTCTCCCTTTCTGAAAAGCTGCTCTGTGTGGCCTGGAAGGAAATGGGCCAAGGTCCTTACAGTTGTTAAAAATCTCATGATACTTTTGCAAGCAGGATGGTGTAAATCAAACAACTGGGCACAAGCTTCCTCGGTCCGGGTAATTTATATTCTGCCTCGCTAAGTTCATCTCTGCACTTCCAATGCATGAAGTGATTTTTCACTTCCCCTGTAGTATTTGCTGGCACGGAAAAGCTGCTGGGCTCTGTCCCAGAAGTAGCTGCATTTCATCACCGGGTGAACGATCCCTGCTCGCACCGGGCCGGCTCCCCGCAGGCTCCGCTCGCCCCGCGGCTCCGTAGCGGGAGGAGGCGCCCGCACCCGTCCAGCCGCACCTGGGCTCCAGGAGCGGAGCAGAGCCCCGCCGGCACCGAGCGCCCACCCCCGGCCCCTCCGCCTCATCCGCGGCTGGGGATGGGGGCGGGGGATGCGGGCGAGGAT
>WBNO01030081.1:138501-207384 GCA_013400575.1 Peucedramus taeniatus
GGTGCCGGGCTGAGCTGAGCCGGGAGAGAGGAGCCGGGCTGAGCTGAGCCGAGCCGAGCCAGGCCGAGCCGAGCCGGGCCGAGCCGAGCCAGGCCAAGCCGAGCCGGGCTGAGTCGGTCTGAGCCGAGCCGAGCCGGGCCGAGCTGAGCCGGGCTGAGCCAAGCCGAGCCGAGGCGGGTTGAGCCAAGCCGGGCCAGACTGAGCTGGGCCGAGCTGAGCTGGGATGAGCTGAGCTGGGCCAGACTGAGCCAGGCTGAGCTGAGCCAGGAGGAAGTGAGGCAGGCCGAGCTGAGCTGGGCTTAGCTGAGGCGAGCAGAAACGAGCTGAACTAACTCTGGCTGCAGCCGGCTGCGCTCCCGGCCCCACTGTGCCTCCCAGGTAAAGGTCCCACTGTTGGGCCTGGGGATGGCTTGGGATGAGTGGAGATGGGGCTGATTCAAGGGCATGACCCAACCAGATAAACCTCAGCAGACCAGCAAAGGCAGCCCAGTGTAGGGGCAGAGCTTTGCAACTCTGTGATGTGAGGTTTTCAAACAGGGACCTCTGGGTTTCCAGGCACTACCCCTAGGCATTGGTGGGGCTGGGCTGGGCTGGGCTGGGCGATGCTGACAGAGGGAAAAAAATCAGCCACCTCGTGCAGGGTATATGGGGCAAGGAGTGCAATGGGAGATGCCTTCCTCCAAGGACAAGCCCTTCTCTGGCCTGCAGGGACACTCTGTCCTTCTCTCACCCATCCCCTGTGGCTACGGAACATTGTCTGAAGCTAAATCTTCAGCAAATCTTTCCTAAGCAGAATTAGAAGCTGTTTTGTTAAACTCCAAGCTGCTCCAACAAGACTGAAGCTTAGCTTGTGTCAATTACAGGGTACCCAAATCTCCCCAGTTATGCCTTTTTCCAAGAGACTGTTCAGCCACAAAGCACCCACTATGGTGAGCCACCTTGGATTCTGTCACACTGGTTCAAATGAAAGACTGAAATGATTCCTTCAGATTCCCCTGGAGCAAGGCCACAGAGGAAACTCCACAGCAGGGGAAATTCAGGAACTGGGTCTTACACAGAACATATAAACAAGGTCAAAGCCCTTGTTTAAACAAATAAATGGCACTTGGGGTTATCATCAGTGTGTTTTTTCATTGATGTTCTTGGCATTTACCAGAAGTAGAAGGGGAACCCTTGTGTCCTACATGAGGCTGTTTGAAATTAAAGCAAAGGCTCCATGAACCTGCAGTGCAGCCACATGAGATTTGTCAACTCAACCAATGCAACAGTTCTGGGTGTCTTTCCTCACCACACCTGAGAAGGCTTCTGTGAGCCTTTGGTCTAGCAGGATTTGGCACCACCCAGAATGATATTTCATGTTCCTGTGAAGAGAGAGAGAAAGAAAACAAGTGAGATGATACTCTTCAGGCCAAAGATCTCACAGACCTAGGGAACATTTCATCACCCAAGGGCTGGAGCTGTGTCAGGGGAGGGTGAGGTTGGAGATCAGGGAAAGGTTCTTGTCCCAGAGGGTGCTGGCACTGCCCAGGCTCCCCAGGGAATGGGCACAGCCCCGAGGCTGCCAGAGCTCCAGGAGTGCTTGGACAATGCTCACAAGGACAGGGTGGGATTGTTGGGGTGTCTGTGCAGGGCCAGGAGCTGCACTGGATGATCCTGGTGGGTCCCTTCCAGCTCAGGCTATTCCATGATTCTGTAATTCTGTGATAAAAACTCTCTACAAAGCAACACTTCCACCCAGAAAGTCCAAGTCAACCAACTCCTGGGGCACATGTCCTGCCCGGAAATAAGATTTTCTACCAATATAATAAAAATACAAGTAGAAGAAAACATAAAACAATGCAGAAAGAGTACTTTTGCTCACACTTTTCCTGTCCAGGATGTTTTCCATGTCTGCCCCCCTCCAGTCACACATACACTGTCACTGCCTTGTTCCCAAAGCTGTGACTGTCTCTGTATCAGAAGCGGATTATTTGGTGCATTGAGTATTCAACATGCTCCCTTACAGTATTGTTGTGTTCAATGAGCTTTGCTCATCTGAATGGACACTCACTGCATAGTCCACTGGTTTAATTTGCTGCTTTGGAAACCTAAGCAGGTTACAGCATATTTGGCTATGTGTCTGTTCTTATGTGTCAAAGATAAGGTTTCTGGATGCCATTTTTAAAAACAAAATTATTTCACTTCAGTAGCTTTCTCTTTTCAGTGGTCTCTTCTTTTTAGTCTTGAGTATTTCAACTCACCTTCTCCCTACAATGAACAAAGCCTCCATCTTCACCCCCAATCAGCAAAGCTCCATTGAACAAGGATTTCTATTTCTTCTTCCAGTAACGAATTTTTTTTTGAGCTTTTAACAATTTTAGCACATCCAATCCTCACTTTTTTTCACCCTTCTTTCCACAGATATCTTAAAAGCAATGTTTGGAGTTCTTCAAACTATAATATTGTTCCTATGATGAAAATATAAACCAGTCTATCAGAAGAACAAAAATTCAGCACACATAGAATGAAAAGAGAGAGTCTGCAATTTGCATGCACTGGGCAAACAAAAAATATGGTAGTGATGAGGATGGGGAAACAGTAATTTGGACTCTTTGTTAGAAGTTTAGGAAGAAATCACATGGAACTGAGAGACCTAGAAGGCAGAGAAGTGTCCATGTTGATCACTTAACAGCTGTCACAATGAAGGACCAAGAGGTTTCCACGGTGTGTTCCAGGTGTGCTGTGGGTGAGGGTTAACCCCAGTGTTCAGCTCAGCACAGTCATCCCTCACTGCCCTCCAGCCTGCACTCCAGGGGCCTGGAGGAAGAGGAAAGGGCAAATAAAAGCAAGAAAACTTGGTGGTCATGAGAAAAAAATTTCAAAATTGAAGCAGCAGAAGATGACTAAAAGAAAACAAAAGTGAGACAAAGGCAACCACTTACCATGTCCCACAGATAGACCAATACCCAGCTGGATCTCAAACAAAAGATGACTAATCTAACTAAAATCCTCTATTTCCCCTTTTCGTTGCTGAGCAAGATGTTCATTATCAAAATCATCAGTGTGTTAACACCAAATGTTTTGGTCACAGACCTACAACAGGATCCTATGAGCTGCTATAAGGGAAATTCACTCTACCCCAAACAGGCCAGCACAAAGTGCTGCAAAAGGAGCTGGATGTGCCAGCTGCACGCAGCAAATTCTTCATCTCTGTTTGTGATTCTTCAGCAAAGCTCACTCCAGAGTCCCATGAGCTGGTGAAGATATTCAGACTCCACTCTGTGTTCTTCTCATGCTACAGGCAAACTTTTCTTTCCCACATATCCTGTTGTGTTGTCCTCCTTGAGGATGCACAATGTATTCTTGTCAAGGTTTCACAGACTTCATTGTTTATTACAGGCTAAAAATGGATTAAACTTGCTTTGTGAGCATTGTATTGATATTCTGGTGCTCTCCCAGTCTCTTGTGAAATATATTTCCTCTTTTTCCTTTGCAAACAATATCACAGCAAGCAGTGATCTTACTCAGACTGTGCTTTGTGCTGGCTGCAGAGGTATCCTGTGCACCAGCCAGATCCATCTGCTGCTGGTATCCCTGAACACCTGGATGAGTGTCCCAGTATTCCCCAAGCAGGATGGGAGACACAAAGGGCTCTGCCAGGCTGTTCCAATGGATGGCAGCAAGAAGGCTGTGAATGGGCTCAAGGGTCAGGCCAAGAGGCAAGGAGCATGCAGAGCCTGTTTCCATCACCCTCAAATGCAAAATTAAAGTTTTGAGTTGAATCTTCAGCAGTGGCTGGGGAAAGGCTGGAATCCCCAGCCAAGACAGAATGCTGGCAGGTCCCAACAGAGTGGGAAGAAGCAGTTGGGAAATGTTTGAGGTTTTTTTCTAATAGGAGTTTCTAGTTCCCCTGCATTAAACTGAACAGTCATCCTCAGTGCAGTTCTTAGATATCTCAAAAATTTTGAACTCACTCATCTTTCCAAATAGATGCTTCCCCATCTTTGCATTGTTCCTAAAATAACATAGCCCAAATTTATCCATTTACATAAATCCCTTTCCAGGCTCAAACTAATGAAGGCAGAAATGCCATAACTTCAGAGTTGAACTCCAGCTGTCCTGAGCACCCACCTTTCAGGACACTTGTTCTGAGACCTTCTGAGGTTGCAGAATTACATTTTCAGTTTCCTGAAATCCAGCTTTCTAATTAGTTTGGGGTTTTTTTGTTTGTTTGTTTGTTTTGTTTTGTTTTTCTTTTTTTTTTCTTTTTTCCTGCTGGTCTGCTTCTCAGCAGATGTTTTGTGAGAAAGAAGTAATAGTAATTTGTCTTTCACTGAAGTTTAAAATAAGGCAGCAACCACTCTGAGGTCAAATCTAGGAAAATACAGTGAGCAGAAGGAGCAGTGGCAATTGGTTGTTTCCCAGCTCCAGCAGTGGGAATTGGTTGTTTCCCAGCTCCAAAGATTGTTTCCCCACTGTCACTGATATGACAGTTCCTGGCCAAGACTAGATGATATACAAATTATTGATTTGACCCATTGGATTCGTGGGGAATTATAACAGGCCAGACATTTGGTCTCAGGTATTCATCTAAACATTCTCTGCAGTTAACAGAACGTGGTAATTTTAACTCTACAGGTGTAATCTTCCTGTTATCTTAGACAGTGTCTTTGACATGGCTTGAATTTCCTTCTGAAATTGTCTCTCTCTCTGTTGACTCTAAAGGGAACCAAATCAGTGCTTAGATGAATTCCTAAATTTTAGAAGGATGAAGCCAGAGGATTTGAATACTTTCCTTTAGAGCTTATATCTGCTGATTTTCCCATTTAGGCACAAATCCATATTCTTTATTAGCAGTCTTTCATATTCACTATTGTTGCTATTGTGTGGGACCAAGCACAAGTCATCAGTATTCATCACCTGCAGTTTAGTTTCCTTCTGAACTTGGACTACGACTTTCAAAGGGAACTACTTGTAACTCCCAGCCCATCATGAGCTGCACAGGCTTCAAGCCTCACTCTGCCTCTATCTGCAATCACTCAGCACTTCAGACCACTCAAAAAAAAAAAAAAATGTTGGCAGATGAAACCCATGTGCAGCCAAATGCAGGGACTAGAATGTTCAATGGATTTTTTTTTCTTATTCCTCACTCCAACATATCTGTGTTCTTGTAACTGTTTCATATCTCACAGAGCCCCCATAAAATTCACTGCAAAGGAGATGGCAAAGTAAGAGGAGTGGTTATTATGAAGCAGGCATGAGAAAAAGAGGGTTTAGCTTGATTAAAAGAGTTGCAGAAGAGCCACTGTCATCCAGAGTCTGAGCTAATTCTGATGAGAGTGAGAGAGTCAGTGCTTCTGTTTTTGATTTCCCCACCCAGCAGGGAGGGTCCTACATTGGATGTGAGCATGGAATAATGGTACCACCCCCAGCAGAAATCCAAGTCATGCCACAAACACACATCCCACTTGTGACTGATCAATTGATCTGATCCATTGTAACTCTGTGGGCTGTTGTTTTCAGCCTCTGGAATGGGTGGCTTTGTCTTTTTCACCCTGGATTATAAATAACAGCCAAGTCACCTGGCTCTCTGCCACACAGCACAGCAGGGAAATTCTGTTTTCTGGAGCCTAAGGTCCAAATCTCTGGGACAGGCAGTCCAGCATGTTCCAACAGACTCATGCAACCTAAATTCACTTTTATCAACAAGTCCAGATCAGACTGGACCATCACCATTATCTTTGGACCTATATACATGGCAAGTATTGAACATAGGGGGAGGAATAAAAAGTAACTTTTATTTTTTTCACCATTGGGTATTATTTGTTATTTATTTGAGAGACAATCTGAATCAGTGAGGAATGCCATGTCTTAGAGCATGCTGCTACTGTGAGATAAGTGCATTTTGCCTCAGGTATGCAGTGAGTCACCAGGTTGATGGCTGGTGCATTCCAGCACCCTGAGAAGTGGAGCTGTTGTTACCTCACAGTAACCACATGCCTTGAGCAATATTATTTCTCACCTACAATGGGGACTTTTTATCTGGTTAAGACAAAGCGATGCCATCGATTTTCAGGAACTATGTTGAAAGTGCTTCACAAAAACCTCTGCATAAACACAGCCCCTCAGGCTATTCTGGTTAGTGGTCAGAGCAGGAAAGGACAAATCAAAATATTCAGGAATCTATTTACAGAAACATGGTCACATAAACCAAGAAGGAACCGTGGTGTGTGTGTACCCTATCCAGGTGTCTAGGACCAAGATCTTTGTGTGGAACACAGCTGTTTAGATGCAGCTTTTATGGCACTGTTTCCCAAGCAGCATGTTAAAGAGTGAGTATAAAAACTCCAGTTCGTTTATTTTATTTGGATGCTTCCCAAAGCAAAGACTGCTACACTCTCTGTGTGTGCACACCTCTCCCTGAGCAGTCCTGAACTCAGCTGCTGCCTTTCCATGGAAATGGGGATATTCCTAACAAGGAACTTTGCCTCAATCCTTCTTCACTTCCTGCTGCCCAGACATGCCCTGGTACCAGCAGGTTTCAGATTTCCACACCAATCACTCCATTCTCTGTGGGTTAAACATTAGGCAGAAATTCAAGTCTGGGGAATCCTAGAGGTTCTTTTCCCCTCTGTTTCCTCCCCTGGGCATCCATTTGCCCGTGGCAGCTCTGAACCAGCCCAGATGTCCCCCTGAGAGCATTGTCATCCCCAGTGTCCCAGCGCTGTTCCAGTACATTCACACCCTGAGCTCAGTCTCTGCAGCTGACACTATTTATTGGATGCCAGCAATGAATTCTGCACACTCAAAGCAGCTGAAAGGGCTGTGGCTGTCAAGTGTTTCTTTTTGTTGTGCTCAATTCTTGTTTTCAAGCTCTTCTTATGCTTGTGACACCTTCTCCAGGAATAAACATTTCTTTCCCTGTTAGTTATAGACCAATTCCCTCCCAGCCAGTCAGCATTTAACTCTTCCAATATTTCCTGAGGAAAATCACCCAGCTCACCTCTGGAGGGAGTGATCTATTGTATAAAATGTTCAGGACCAACTTGGACACCTGGGATCTATTTTTAGCTCTGCTGCTGCTGATAGACACATATTCTCAAGGGAATCATGTTACTCCTCCTCACTTCTCCTTGCATCTGTGTAATGCAAGAGATAAATTACAGATCTAATACTTTTGTCAGGATTATTTGTGTTTGTGTAACTTCCACCTGGAAGCCAGACTGAGCTAACTGCAGTTGCCCACCTAGTTTTTTGCCTACACAACATAAAGGCACAAATGCAGCCATATATTGAGGTATTTATGGGCCATGAGACAACTGGGAGCACCTTGGTTTGCAGTTATCCACACCAGGAGGACTAAACCACCATGGCAATTCTAACACCATTTACCAAAGCCTCTTGGGGCTCTGCAGATCATCCTGAGGGAAGTTCTAAGGTTGGCCTCACAAACCTCAGTATGGCAACAGGTGAAGTCAAAAGGAAGCAGTACTGACCCTGTTGGTCATGAGAGGGATGTAGAAAGAACCTGTTTTACACAAAACCAGAGGCAGACCTTGGAAAAAACCCAGTTCCAGACGTCAGTTAAATGTCTTTAATCTCCAAATCATCCATCTCTACACATGTTGACAAAAACCACTCTATAGGGGCAAAGTAATTATTTTTATTCTCTTTCTTTCCTTACTGCTTCACCAATACTCGATCAATATTGTCATTAAAGCTCTGAGAATAGGTTCTGTTGGTTAATCTGTGCCTTGAGTACAACAGAGAGAGAAAGGAAAACAAAAACCTCTCAATCATGTCGCTCTTCCACAGCCATCACCAGTCCCTTTTTTTTTGGGGAAAAGGGGCACATCCATGGATGTCTCTTTCACAAACAACAAGGCACATGTTCCTGGGTTTTCAATAGGTATTTGGAGCCCAAGAGAGCTCTCTCACCAGGGGCAATTTGTAGGTAGGTCAGGTTTAGAGGATGAACTGACTGAGGTATCCTATAAATAGCTGGCTTATTGTATATTTAGTGTATGCCTTTAACAGGCTTATGCTGCCATTAAGTCTTCTGTGGAAGAAGGGAGCCATTGTGCCACTGCAACACCGACCTAATTAGCTTTGCTGAGGATTTCTTTAACAGGTTTATTCTAACAAGTTTAAACGTCTGATAACTGATTTGTTATAAGTCCTTTTAATGAGTCTCTGTCTTCTTCTGTTGGGTTTAATTCGTGTTGCTGCTGCTCAGTAAGGTTTTGCATCTACACAGAAGGCTGATTGTGATGTGCTTAGGCTTTGATAAGCTTTATTCTTGCAGCAGATTCCTTTCAGTGTGCTGAAGTAGGTGGAGGCACATACATTCCTGTAAATAGGAATGTGTGGAAGAATGAACTTTTTTTGAATTGCATTTCAGAGCTGTGCCTTTCATCCAGAGAGGCCCGAGCAGTCTCACAAACTCCTGCACTCAAATTCTGCTTGCTGGAAGACTCCCATTGATTTCAAGTGGGTTTCTAATCACAGACAAAATTCCTGATTGGTGCATTCACCACCAAAATGATCAGGGGTAAATTGTGCAAAAGATAATTCCAAGCATGGTCTGAGCCTGCTGATATCTCCACAGCACCCTGAGGGTCCCTTGGAAGACAGGGTGAGGTGTTCCCAGCCTGTACAAGGGCACCATGTAGGACATGGGGTTGTTCTGACCCTGATGCTGAAGGTGAGATGGTTTCAAATCCTCTGACTGGGCAAAGTATCCTATTACAGCCTCTTCCAGGCTCTCAGAATGTGCAGAGATGCACACTTTTCTTTGTGCACCTCCAAACACCTCTGTTCTGGAGGCAATTAAACATAAATTTAGTTGTTTCTGTATTACTTCAGCAGGTAGGGAAACTCAAGCAAGACCTGCAAGAGCATTAATCAGAATTGCCCCACGGATCACTGGAGTAGATTTTAGCTTTCCCAGCCCAGTTCTGCAATCTCAGGCTTTGTGTTCTCCATGTAGAAATAAATATTACCTTGTTCTAGAATAAAAGAAGAAAGCACCTTTGTTTAGGCCAAAGGACATTATTGTTCTTCAGATTCAAATAATAATTATAGTTGATAATTAATAGTACACATAGTACACATAGTACAGATAATGCTCAAATTTTAATCAAATATGTATTAAATATAATATATTGCTATTACTTATAACCACAATTAATAAATACAGTCAAAGGATGTGTGACCCACATTGTTGCACTGTGCACCACTTGATCCAGACAACCTGGACAGACAAACTCCTCTTTTGACCTTGTTCACAGTCAGATTCACCCAGGCAGTGCTTGATGGCTGGTGGCAGAGTTTTGTGTCATCTTTAGGAGGTTATTTTGCACAGCAAATTAAAAAGGAGGTTCAGGGAAAAGCCAACACTTTTGCAATTGGGGAATCTGCTGTAAGAATGAAGTAATGCCTCTGTGGAAAGGGAGGAGGAGCTGCAGGTAGATATATGTGCTCACACAGACAGAAAGGCTCAATCTTCTAGATTTACTTCCTAACACATTTAGGATAAGGTGGAAATATTCTTATCATTTTTATAGATGAGAACCTGACAGACCAAGGGCACTTATCTGTAAAGTAACATAGAAAAGATGTGTCCAGACAGCAAATTTAACTGTTGCTTTCAAAATATCACCTCTGTTTCCTAACCCTTGGATCAACCTTCTTCTAATGGAAGCTTTCAGTCCATAGTACCTCAAACCCCTGACTTGATATCACCAGAAATAAGTGAAGAATGAACTATCATGGCTTTCTGTATAAAGGGAGTCTGGAAGAGGCCTTGGAGATAACTGCTTGTTCAATTTGCTTCACCTCAGCTCTGCCAGGGTTTTGTTTTTTTTTTTGTTTATTTGGTTGGTTGGTTTTTTGTGTTTTGTTTTGTTTTGTTTGTTTGTTTGTTTTTGGTTTTGTTTTTGTTTTGGGGGTTTTTTTGTGTTTGTTTGTTTTGGCTTTTTTGTTTTGTTTTGTTTTGTTTTGTTTTTGAGGGTCTGCTAGCAAAAGTTTTACATTTTAAGGGAAAAGGAAGAATTAAAAATTATTTTCCACCAAAGTTTTACTGAAGAGTTCTCAATGTGGAAGGAAATATTTCCAGCATGTGATGTTCCTTCTCAGCAGGACTTCTAAACACAGAGACTCATCTCTACAGGACAGAGATGGATATATACTCCCTGACTGAATGGGATTTTATTTAAAAATATCAATATTTTGACCCCAAACTTTACATGGAAAAGGCTTTTCTTTCAATAGCACTTCTCAATCACAGCATTCTGCTTACATTGAAAACAAAGATAAAGAAACTTTCAGCCTGGCCCCTTGAGATGTGCAGCAGATCAGAGGCTGGGACTCCAGCTTGTGTCCCTGTGTGACCCTGTGGGGTCTTTGCTGCAGGGAGTGGCACTGCAGTGTGATTCTGTCCCAGCCCTCTCCACAAACCCCAGCAGGGGCTGGCATCAAGGAATGTCCATGTTTTACCCCAGGCCACATCCATATCTACAGCCACAGCCCCTTCCCCTGCACACGACCTCTGACAGAAGGAACTTCAGCCTGGACAAGGAGAGGCTCTGAGGACAATTGTCCCACCCCACCCTCACACAGTGCTCTCCAGTTCTGTGACTCAGCTGGGATGATAAAAAGCCACTTCAGCTTTAGCCAAAGCCTGACCTTAGTTATTAACAGTCCAGGTTGTGCAGACACTGCTGATGGAGGATTTCTTTTAGCATTTCTAAGCTAGAGTAAAACCTCATCCCCAGGACTCCCCAGTTTTTCTTGCAGCCTATTAGTATAATTCTCTACCCTTAAAATAAAAAGCTCCTTCCCCCACCATAGCTCCCCAAAAATCCTCATTTATTCCCATCCCTGCACCTGCAGTTTTATGTGAGCACAGGACAAGTGTAAATGATGAGTGTCCGAGCTGACCTCCACAGGCTCAGACCTTCTCCATCCCTGACAGCAAGGCCAGCTCCTCCCAGGCAGCTTCTCTGTGCAGGGATAATAAAAGGAGATATACCTTCCCTCCCCACCTGTTTAACACAGTTGTTTAATACAGTAATTCTGGGAGAATGTGCATGTTGGGAATGACTTACTGTTATTGTGTGCATTTAGGGCAGCCTGAAGATTCAAAAACAGAGATAAAAGTTCTATTATCCAAAGGGCCCCCATGCCCATAGCAATGTTTATGAAAATCATTTTGTTCCCTTGCAGTTTGACTTTGTTTTATTAAACAGTAAAGCATTTTAAAAGCTGCATGCAAAGGAAATACATGTGCTTGCTGGAGCCACCTCAACTAGATCAGGGATAACCTCTCCCATCCCTCTGCTGCCTCCTGGCTAGATCCATGGTCCTGGAAATGCAGAGGTGGGATTTCAACAATACAGCTGTTTTCTTGCTTCCTTCATTTGGAAAGGAAAAGAAAAAAATAGAGAGAGAAAGAAATAGTCTGTTCATAGCTCCTTACACCATCAGAAAAAAAAATCTGTGTCTTATTTAGCAAAGAGAGAGCACAGCACACTCCACTGCTCCAAATTCCTTTGTTATTGACTGTAAGAGTCTTGTTCTCCTTAGTCATTATTGTTACTTTGTTAATTCTAAGAACAGACTCTTCATTTTAGGACATTCTAGATTCCAAAGGCTCTTCTCACCTTTCAGACATGAAGCTCCTCAGACCAAATGTGTCTTCACTTATGTGTCTGAACATCTTCAGGTACAACAGAGCCCTGATCTTTGCAAGAATTCTGAATTTCTCTTCTTTTGGAGTTAATGGTAATTTTTCCCTGATGTTTCACTGGAGCAAATCCATTGGTTGCTACATAAACATGGAGAATGTTCCTAAGGCTTTAATGGATATTCTTTCTGCCTTCTGAAGGTTATTCAGAGCAGGAAAAGGGACCAATACCTCCCCACCTGGAGTACTGGGTCCTGTCAAGCTCCCCAGCTCTGGAGGGCTGAGGCATGCAGGAATGTGTAGAAATAACATCTTTGCCATAATTCTTTTAATTAATGGTTGGTCAATGCTGATCCCAGCTTCTGACTGCTGCACTTCCAGTGGTAGAGCAAAGGAGGTGAAAGGAAAATTCTGTGCATTTAGATTAGAAAATAGTACAGATGGCTAGAAAATACTATATCCTGCTAAAAAGAGGATGGTGATACAGCAGGTCTGTCCAGCCTTGAGAAGGGAAAGCTCCAGGAAAAAAAATCCATGAATTTATACCACACATGTTGCTCAGTTCTCCTAAGTTAAAACACTAAAAAAATTCCAGCTTTTTTTCCCTAGATTCTGTGCAAGTTATTTTGTGTAAAATACAAAATTAACTTAGAAAAGGATATTTTGACTTCTATTCTCTGATCATTTGGAACGGCCACAAAAGATATTTTCTATTTTTCCTTCTGCCATGAAAACTTGATTCCTAAAGTAGGTAGCTGGAAGATGAATGATCCAAATTATAATATGGCACCTGGATATGGGTCTTTTTCTGAAAGCAATTGATATTATCAGATTTATAATAACTCACTTAAAATCATATCAGTGCACATCACTGATGAAATCCTTCTTTCCATATTTTGTAAAGATGAAAACTTTGCTCGTTTCATCCTTTTTCAAGTAATACAAATTCTTAGATTTCCCCTTGCTGAGGTTCCATCCTCCTCTCTGACTCCTTTGTCAGGATCCAGCAAACACTGTTTTCTCAAGGATAGGAATTACCAATATCCAGTGATCTTTAATTACTTCAAGATGTTGCCAGACACTTCTTTAGTGGTATGCAAACCTTTCAGCCAGAGCCAAACCCCAGTGAGTGTCTTCATCATGTGAATATGGTCACAATTTTATGTCATTTCAGTAGTGAGTGAGCAAAAATACCCACCACAAGAGGCCAGGGTGACCTGTAAACAAGGCAGCTGATAGCAGAGGTTGTGCATCAACCCCTGTCCCAGGGTTCCTGGAGAGCCCCTCCCACAGAACCAGAGGCAGGAGAACAATCCAGCCCAACTGGCTCCTCCACCTGCCCTATTTCCCAAGCCTTGATTAGATTCTGCAATCACAGATCAATTGATAATTTCATAAAACCAAGTGAGCGGCTGTCAGCACTGCAATCAGCCCAGGGTGATGTGTATGCATTGACCTTCAATCCCCTGCCCAGGAGTGTGTGTCAGAGATAAAATGCCTGTTTGGAATGCCTCTCCCTCCCACTCTCCCCAGGCTGTTGCTCTTTATGGACTGAGTAAGCTTTTGTTTAATTGGTTATAGCAATGGGAGAAATAAATAATATCAATACCGAGCCTGCCTCCAGTGGCTGCAGAGAGGAGGCTTTGCCTGACAGGTGGCCCTCAGGAAAAGTTTGCAAGGCTGCTCTAAGGAAAAAAAAACACACACACACAGAATTTTTAGCTCCAGAACAGAGGAGGTTATTTTTCCTGTGCCTTAGTAATGGGAGTGAAATAAGGATCATGAAAAATGATTTTTCCATAACTTTTCAAGCCATGCTCTGGAGTTGGCTGTCCTCCCTTCTCCAGTGCCTCAGTGTGCATAGATACAAAGCTACTTCCCTTTTCTGTCCTTCCTCTTTTTCCCACCCATCCCACTGGATATCCATCCTTGAATTGAGTATCCACATCAGCCAAGACACAGGAAGTGAGGCAGAGAAGTAAATTGCCAGCAGCCACTCAGAAAAGCCTGAAGCCTTTTGAAAGCACCTCTGTATTTCTTATCTGCTTCTTATGTTCACCATTTCATCCCAAATAAATGCAGTGATTCCTCTTCACTCATGTTCCTGTGTGAGCATCCCCAATCCTTTTTCCTGCAAGCACTCAGTTATTCTCAGAGCTTGGTGAAGAATTTATAAGCCATATATAAACTCTTTTTGCTGCTGCCAGAGTATTCCATGAATAGATTTTAATTTTCTGAAGCATCTTTGCTGTGCAAATCCATCAGAATGGCAATCCAGACTCCCATCCTGACAGATGCTCAGGAATGTTCACGAGCTGATCAATACCAGGCAGAATTGGTCACTTAGACCATAAGGTCCTGTTGAACCTGTTTCCATATTAGATGATGTATCACAAACAGTTGCAATTAGGGGCTCATAAAAAGTGAATGCAAGTTTTCATGCAACATTACATTCAGCAAAACAGGAGCATTCAGCCTCACACAGCCTGGAAGGGAACACAATGAGAGCTGGCTCCTTAGAAATTCCAGCTGAAGTTCCCAGGATCCTTGTGTTGAACAAGTGTTCCACAATTGTGTCTCTGATCGTGAATAAAAATATAAACCCTTTTGACTTTGGAATAAACACAGCATGAAGTGTGAAATCAACCCATGTTGTACATCATTTGGAATGACCAGTTGCATGCAGAGTCTAAATAATTAGCAAAATAATTAATGACCTGCCAAATAATTAGCACACATAATTAGGTATTGACAAAAATGAGAGCCTAAGTACATGTGATCCTGGAGTTTGGGTCATAGTGAACAAGCTTGGAATGTCAACGAAGTTTTCAGCCATCATTGCATAACCTGGCTGGGAGACTTTGGGAAAACTGCAGGAATGTGGGTCTATTGAGATAAAATTACATCTCTCTCACTTCTACCCTCCCCTGTTGATTAATACTGAGGTAACCTCACCTAACTTCTTTTTATGGCATCTCTGTCCCCATGAATTTCTGTGGAAGAGGCAGGATTTACTTTTCTTTAAACCCAGCTCCAGTACCCAGTGGTGGGCAGCCAGGACCGCAAGGACAGAGGATGTTCCCTACAGTTTTCACCATAATAGTCCCCTTCTCACCTCCAGAATCACATCTCAGGCCTGGCTTTCCCTCACTGTTTTTCTCCAGATGCATCATCATTCAGGCTACTTTTACACCTTGTGGCTCCTGAGGGACAAGAGAAAGGGAATTATTGCAGGAAGGAATGCACTCCCTGAAGAAAACTTTTCAAATCTAAAATCACAGAATGGTTTGGGTAGGAAGGGACCTGAAAGCTCATTTCATTCCACCTCCTGCCATGGGCAGGGATACCTTCCACTATCCCAAGTGACTCCAAGACCCATCCAACCTGGCCTTGAACATAACTAGGGACAGATGTGTTTGATTTTTGACTTCCTTCCGCTTCTGAGAGAGCTGCACAAGAAAACACTGATTCACCAAAGCCAGAGGAAGCTGCTCATCTCCATGGCCAAGACCAGCAGCAGCAGTTGTGCAGCCTAATACCATAAGAATCCAGAGCTCTTCTCCAAAAATCAGTGCACAGCCACCTGGTAGAAGGACATTTGGTACAGATGCCTCACCTCAAACATACACACTGGACAGCCAGGAGCTGTGTGCAATCCCTTGGAGCAGCCCAAGGAGCCATCCATCACTGGAGGCTGGCAGCACACAGGCTGGCCAAGTGGCACAATGAGCAAATCCCATCTCTTGGGAGAGGAACATTCCCTGCAGCTCCCAGCACACACCCAGGGCTCCATCTGTGGTTGTGCTGAGCCAGACCTCCCCTGGGCTGCTGTGGGGAGGGAGCCTTGGCTGCATTTTATCCCCCTGGGGCTGATGTGATATATGAGGTGCAGGTGACACTTGGGTCAAGTGAGCACCTGTTCTGCCGAGGCCTCGGGGGAGTCTTACTAACATGGGAAGAATTTATTTTAACAGGGAGAAACTGGGGGAGATTAGCACAGCACATTCTCTCCCTGGGAGTTGTAAACTGCTGGAATCCACTTCTCGCCTTTGGGATGCTGCAAAGAAGAGAGGAAGGGTCTCTGCAAGGGCAGGAGGAAGGGCTTTAGGATTGAAAGCTGGTGTCTCTGTTAGTTTGAAATTTGGATTGCAATAGTCAAGAGATATCCTTGGTCTGCAAACAATGACAACCCCATCTCTGCAGCATGGAAGGTGGAAGGCTGAGCCTGTTTATATTTTGTCCAGAGAATTTGGGATTTTTGTTAAGACAAGGGATGGCTTACATATAAACATAATTTGGAAAGCAGGGACTAAAACCACAGCCACACATTCAATATCTCATCTAAAGCACCTTTGCCTGCTGCAAGGTTAAAATAAAGTATTATCATTCTTGTCAGGTAATTGAAAAAGAGAAGCCCCTTCCCCTTTTTCATCTGAGCCTCAAAGTCAGAATGTACACCATTCCCTACCCAGTCAGTCAAAAAAAACCCCACATTTCATGGTGGAGGCTAGGAAAGGGTCCCACAGATTGTCAGTCTGGGTTCAGAGGGAAGCTCTGGCCTGTGTTTGTCACCAGCTGATGGTGTTTTCATAGTTCATGTAAAAATTAATTGCTTGTCTTAGTTCAGTTTCCCATGACTGGGTAGGAATTGCACAAACCTAGCCTGGGGTCAGCATCCTTACAAAAAAAGCCATGGCTTTAATCCCGGAGATAGGAAAAGTGTGTTGGACATCAGTCCGAGGGAGGAGGGTAAATGAAGCATTTGGTCACATCAGAACACTGCAAAGAATTTCTGATCTCTTTGCAGAAACAGTGGAAAAGGGAAGCAAGAAGTAAAAAAAAAAAAAATTAACAAAACCTTTTTTTCCCCACTTGTCTTTAAAATGTTGATTTTAGCTGTTGTTTGAAAATTACTCTCTTTTGACATTTCCTTTAATGTTGTTGTCTTACTCAAAATAGTTCCAATGGTAAAAAAATAAGTGCAATACTTTCCCTGGCCCTAAATAGAAGTCATTTTGTTGTTCTTGTTGAATTTCTCTCTCTTTTTTTTTTTTTTTTTTTTTTACTTTTCAATTTGCTAAGAAAGCTGTTATTCACCAGCCCTGCTGGAATCTCTTCTCTTCCCTCACTCCCAGTGCTGGTACTACTGGCATCAATTCAGTAGACGAACAGAGGATTTCAGTCTTCTAAAGATGCCAATCCCACACCTTTCAGAAATGCCAACTG
The DNA here is from genome assembly GCA_013400575.1 of Peucedramus taeniatus. Lineage (NCBI taxonomy): Eukaryota > Metazoa > Chordata > Aves > Passeriformes > Fringillidae > Peucedramus > Peucedramus taeniatus. The sequence goes on from WBNO01030081.1 coordinate 155,393, forward strand.
CACTTTCTGTGATAGCAGGGAATTACTGAGCTGGTGCAGGCAGAGCCCACGGACAGAGCCAGCAGCAGAATCCAGCCTGGGGAGCCTGGGCTGCTCCATGGAAATCAATCACGGACAGCTTGTTTTCCACAAGGGCCAGCTGAAGACACCCCAGCCTCCTCTGATCCCTAGATACAAGCAAGGATCACAAAAACAGCTCTTCCCCCTCCACGAGAGGACTCAGGATTTGGGCAAAGGACTTTGCTAACAGGAGAGGAGCTCATCCAGAGCTAAATGGGAGCTTGTAGCAGCACCTCTTGGTACTCAGGGACAGGGAAGGTAAAGTGTTTCTCCCAGTGTGACCTCTGCCAGCTGAGCATCTGCCTGCCTGGCCAAGTGGGTCTCGTTCACAGGAGCAGCACCCTCACCTCACCTGTGGCTGCTGCTCCTTTAGCAGTGCCCCTCTCTTGGAAATGCTTGGCTCCCACTGTGGAAAATAAATCCCTTCCAGTGACAGACTCCTCCAGGAAGAGCCACTGTGGACAGAGGAAAGATGACACACTGTCCCTGGGATTCCCTCAGCACTAGTCCTCCTGTGGTCCTGACAGAAAAAAATCCCTACATCCACCACCCCACAAATATTTTCTCAAGGCCATACAATCCCCCCACACTCCCATTCACACCCCAGCCACCCATTGATGCAGGACAGGGCTGGTGTGGTAATTAAAAGGTAGCAAAGCTCCTCGTCTGCATGAATAGGGGACAAGTCAATACAGTTCAATCTGCAGCTGAATTGACTGCAATCAATTCCTCTCTCTGCCCGTCCAAGGCTGCAGATGTAAAGTGCACACAATCTGATCAATGGTGACCTTGAGAGCAATGAAGAGACAAAGCCACACTGCAAACAGGGGGAGTGATGGAGAGGAGCCCCTTCGGAGCAGGCAGGAATGGAAAAGGAAAGCTGAGCTTAACCTGCTAGAGCCAGGCAGAGGTTCAGCCTGGGCAGCAGGGAAGGGCCAGCAGCCTGTGCCACACGTGGGCTTGTGCCCTCTATCATCAGCAGCAATTGCTCATCCCCTGATCAGCTGCATCACCACGAGGAGGGGGATTAACCAAGGAGTAGGATGGTTCTTGCCCAAAAGATTTTTGGAGGGGTACTGATGAGATATCACTACTCCCTGTCAGCCTCCTCCACCCTGCAGAGAGGTCAGGATGAGGAAATCAGAGAATCGTACAACGGACTGGGTTGAAAGGGACCTAAAAGTTCACTTAACTCCAACCTCCATGGCATGGGGAGGGACACCTCCCACTAAACCAGGCTGTTAGCGAGAGGTTTCTCCCTGCCCATGGCAGGAGGTTGGAGATGGGTGATCTTTACAGTCCCCAAAAACAGATGGTACCAAGCATCCAAGGCACCCCAGCATCTCCACTTGGCCTCAGGACATCTGTCCACCACAGGCAACTCCTCTAAAGTTGTCTGAAGACATAAACCAAGATTGTGTCTTAGCACTTTCCCCTTCTGACCAGCTTCAACCCAATCACCAGTAATGAATTAATAATTAATCAGTCATTCCCTGATTTAATTTTCAGCCTGTAAGATGAAAAAAAAAAAAAAAAAAGAAATGGGATCTTAAAATAATGCTCTGCAATGGGTTGTGTCTGTCTCTGGCAAATGCAATTTAACTGCCTTAATGAAATGCTAATTGGTAGAAAATATATATAAAAACCATCCTGAATACTCCTCTAATTGAATTTCCTTTTTCCAGATCTACAAAGCAAAATGCTCAATGCAGAAAGAACAGTAAACAGACTCAAAGGCTGTCCTTTCTGAGACGGGGTAAAATCACAAAGAGCTGCACAGGGGTTCATTTGGAATAGCACCATTGTTGTTCCTAATTTTGTGCGTGTGGTGTGTGTATGTGGCAGAGCTAAAGAAAAAATGATGTTTATAAAAAGCTGCTCCTTTGCCTGATGGACTGGAGGCGCTGATCCGACAATTAAAGCATCATCTCAGTAATAGCCATAAATAAACAGCAGCATTAGAGCAGCCTGGCAATAAAGATGGTATTAAAAGGAGAACAAAATGAGAGGCAGCACCCAATGGGAAGGGGTGAAGTGGAAGTCACATTGATCTGCTCTGTCTCACTGAGGAGGAGGAAAACAATGAAATTAATGAGAAATGGGGACTCCCAGTGCTCCCCAAAGCTGCTACAAAGGAAGAGAAGCACAGCCTTCTAGCAAGGGGTGATAGATGCAACTTTTAGTCAGAAAGAGTGAAAAAGAGAATTAAGTGGATGCAATCAGGGCTGTTTAGAAAATTCATATGGAAGGTTGTACAGGAAAGCATTGGTTTGTCAAAATCCCAGCTTCTTGCAGGCCAGGGTCAGCTCTGACCCTTCTTCTACAATTCACAAGTTTTGAATTGTCAGAAGTGTGACACTATCAAAGTGCCAAGTTCCCAATTTCAAGTTGTAATGACTTTTCATATAGAAATTGTAAATCACTGCACTATAAGAGTTTAAGGGGAAAAAAAACCCCAACCCAAATCACTCAATTTCAAACACCAAATGCCAACTGACCTGACCAAGATACCAGCCACTCCCCACAAATTACTGCCCTCGCATTTCTGAAGTGACAAGCTTTTGTCCTCTTTTGAGAGGAAAAAAATGCTGATGCTCTGAAAACTCCCTCCCCTGACCTGAGAGAGCCGTGTCCTCTCTAGAATGGACATCCTTGACTTTGCCACTGGCAAATCATCTCCTGACTCTTCAATGCAGCCTCAGCTTTCTCAAGCAGGACACCAGCAGTGCTAGCAGCCCCAGTCTAGGGGTCCACACAAACAGTAGATTTCCTGTACTCTATCAGCACTACTGCCTTTAAACCCTCCTAGAGACTTTAAATGCCTCTGCAAATAGCCCATCCAGCTGAGTATAATTACCTTAATTAAAACCCCACCTCATCCTTCTGACTGGAAAGGTTCATGTGTTTGTCTTAATGATCTCCTTAGCAGCAGGCTCAGAAAGTCCTTCAGCTCCTCTGGCAGGGAGCTGGGACCTGAATGCTTAAGGTGGGGGAAGTCACAGAGGTGCCCCTGATCCTGGGGTGGGGTGATTTTTGGGGCTGAGGTTTCCAGGGAATGGATAGCTGATAGAAGTTTCTGTTCTCCTCTAAGCACTGATAATTTCTTCTTTTCTCCATGAGATGGGAACCTTCCAAACCTCCGAAGTCTGGACTTAGTTGTGTCCTGATGCCATGCCAAGGAGAGGGGATGGCATGGTTATCTGTGTCTGGCTGAGGACAGATTGGAAGATAGCAGTGGCCATAAGGCAGCAGGAAATGCCTTTGCTACTGGTCTAGAGCCACCAGGGATGTTTTTTCACCTCTGGTCTATAAACAGCAATTCAGTTTTGTCTCTGCTTCCCAAGGAGCCCTTATGGTTCACAGAAAGCATAGAACAACCACTTTTGATATGCATCCTACTTACCTTCTGTCCTCTTCCCAGGGCTATGTCTATGCAAAGTTAACCCCTCTCTTCCTGTTGGGCTTTAGGATTCTTTCTGTTGTTTCTTTCTCTCAGGGATTTTTCTCACACAGTGTGGCTAGGAGACAATAACGACTGGGTACTCAGGAGAGACCAAAGAAGTGGCCAAGCTCAGGAGAGGACAGCATTTGGCTGCACTCCTCTTATCTGAAGGTTTCTCTCCAAGGGGCAGAGATACCTGAGAATTGGGCTGGGTTAAAAGGGGCTGGGGCAGCTGTTGGCTCCTTCTTGCTCTCTCGGTGCTCTCAGGGGAAGGAGGCTGCAGCCACTGTGGGAAGAGTTCACCACCACTGTGGGGTTCTGTCTTCTGCTACCTTTTGCCATGAGTGGAGCTCCACTCTTGAGAGCAGCCGTTGCACTGGGACCTCGTTAACACCCTCCCTCACCAAACAAAGGATGTTTACTCTCTGCTGGGGTGCCTCAGGAAACCCCAGGATCCTTGAGAGAGGAAGTTCTCTCCAGCTTCATGAAGTCCAGAAACAGGTCTGAGAACACTTGTTCTGTGTCAGCTAATGGGACTCCTGGGCAGCAGATTGTTCTAAAAAGGCCATTCCTGCTCGTCACTCCCGCATCCTTGCTCTGCTGTTGGAGAAAATTTAATTGTTAAGCAGGAAGGGTTCCTCAGTTTTTGGCCGTTAGAATGAGGCAGCAGCAAAGTCTGGCTTGAGTGGATCTGGGAGATGAAATCCTGGCTGCCTCTTGCTCTTCACTGGGTGTACAGACACCAGCACTGTTTCTACTTCCTTGCTGCCATGAAAATTGCCTTATTGAATTTTTAAATAAACTCTGCTGGTTGGAATATCTAAGGAGCCTTTGCACAGACCCTGACAGCACTCTTTTTTTAAAATTAAAAAACTTGGCCTCAGGCAAAATGGAAATGTCTTCAGATTTGCAATCAGTGCTCATGTAACATATCTGAAATGCAGTTTATAAGCTGGTGATTTGATGGAATTTGTTTCTGGGGGGGTGGGTAATGGATGGATTTGTGGAACCTGGGAGCCCAGGGTGGCATGACACAAATTGCTGCCAATGACCACACCAAGGCACAAGGGGAGAATAGGAAAGAACAAGCAAAGAGCAATCTAGTTGTGATTGCTGAGTTGCACATGGGAGTCACATTGTCCTCTCCTGCCAACCTCCTCCTTGTCTTTGTGTTTAACCCACTGAGATGTCCAGTTTGCTCCCAAGAACATCCAACTCTGATAGAGATGGGAAATTAATAATAAATACCTGCTAAATGCTGAATAGGAACTGTCACAGAGAGCCTGTTGAGAAGAAAAAGGCTTGAACTTTGTCCTGAGGCTGCTTTCCCCAGTCACTGATCTGGATCATTTCATTAGCTGAGGTCAAAGGAAAATCCTTCTGGAGGGAGGCCTGGGGAAAGGGGAAAAGCAGTGAGAAAAATAACTTCCTCTCTCAAGGATACAATTGCAGTGGCCTTAGCTAGGGATTAAATAGATGAGCAAGCCTGGGTTAGATGGTAAAGAACACCAGAGGAAGGAGTGAATAAGTGAACAGAGGAGTGTTTATTGAGCAGAAGAGGGGCAGAGCTGTGTGTAGGAGAAGTGGATGATTGGGGTGATCTTCCCAGGCCCCATCCAGAGCATGCAAAGACAGGTGGTGCAGAGATTCATCAGCCATTGCTCATGCCAGGCTTACACAATCTGGGAAAGCCACACATCATCGTGCAGAGCTGGGCTGGAATCAGATGCTTTGGGGATATCTCCTCTGGGATGGAGTCCCTTGGCTGCAGCTCCTTCCCCCTCTGCACCTCCACACCAGGCTCATTTATCTCCTTATCCTGGGATATCTCTCCTGGAGCAAGCATGAAAGGAACATTCACCGCACACACAGACCACAGTGCCCCCAAGTCCTGCAGCACTTGGAGACCACACCGTGTGCTGCCCTCTCAGCCTGTAATCCACCCCCTGGGATGTCCTACAGCCAAGTACCTCATTATGGCTAATCCAGGGGTTGCACTGATCTCTCCCAGCCCATGAGTTCAGTGCCCACCTTCTTTCCACATGGCACCATGTTATGATGACTTTAGGCATCACTTTATGACACGTAGCAGCATCCAGCAGGATTTGTGCTAGGAGCCATGCAGAGGAGGTGCCCCCCACCTGAAACCAGTAAGAGTGTGTGGGGTTTGGCTGAGATGGAGTTCATTGTCCCCACAGCAGCCCTCACAGGGCTGGGCTGTGTATTGGTAACTGGGAAGATGCTGGTAACACACTAGTGTGTTGGTTCTTCTGAGCACCAAGGCAGTCTTTCCAACACTCCCCACTCAGCAGCAGGCTGGGGATGGGCAAGATTTTGGGAGGGATCACAGCCAAGATAGCTGACCCAAACTGACCAAATGGATAGTCCATATTATTTGAAAATAAAAGCTTAGAGAAAGGAGAAGCAGGAGAGCATTTGCTATGATATTTGTCTTCCAGAGCATCCTCTACATGTACTGAACTCCTACTTCCTCCTGATGGAAAGTAAAGAATAAATCTTTTCTTTTTCTTTGCTGCTGCTTGGGGGATTTTGTTTGCTGACATGACTTTTCCATCTTGTTTTCCCCCCTTCTCCACCCTGCTGAGAAGAGCAGTGGTGGAGAGGCTTGGTGGGCACCTGTTGTCCAGTCAAGGTCAGCTCCCCTCAGAGAAGCAGAACCAAACCAAGCAGGTTAATGTGTCTTTTGGAGGTTGCAGAGCCTACATGTCTGTCTCCAAAGGTTTGCAGCCTCAAGGCGAAATCATTTCTTCACAGCTGAGTTTTGCCTAAGGCTGATGCTGCTGTTGCTGAGCTGAAGCAGAAGGAGGAACAGGCTCACGGGCTGATTGTGCAATGCTGAGGAGGTCAAAAGGATAGAAGTGCTGGGATATTAGGGCTGAGCTGTGGGGCAGGGATAGGAATGTGCTGTAGGGTTGAGAAGCTGCTCCCTGCTCTGAGAAAGGGGGCAGGTTGGTGCAGAGCCAGGCTCCACAGTTTGGGACAGGCCTGGGAAACACTGATGTTTTTCTCTGTCTCTCCCCCAAAATGGTAAATGATGCTTATCCATCATTATTATGTCACTCGGCATGGGGATGGCCCAAAGGCTCTCCAGAGGTCAGGGGGCTGATCCATTAAAAGGCACCCAAAGATGAGCTCACTTCTTTCACATGAAAAAGGAGTGGGTGAAATCTTTATATCTCTGGAGTCAGAAACAATTTGGAGTCTTGATAGCTTGAAACTCCAGTTTTCAGTATCCATCATTCTTGTAAATGCAACTGACTCCATCTCTCACTGCCAAGTGCTATTTCAGGGCTGTTCATTCCTCCCTAGGACATGTCCTTAGGAAATAACTTGTTTCTTGGTTGAATCCAGAAACAGGGTGTGTCTGAACAGCAACCCAGTGGCAAAATCCCTTGTGGCACATTTAGAGATACCATTAGTGGACAAATCCCTTTATTATTACAGAAATTACCTTAAACTACGCATCTCACTCACAACTGGACAAGATCCTATGACCTTGTGGAGCAACCTTCAGGACCATCCTGAATTTCAACCCCATGAGATGCTGAATGGGAGACTCATCTCTGACTTCCATGAGAAGTGAGGGCACCCAGCACCAGCCTGGATAGGACTTTTTCTGGAGGGAGGAAGAGAGCAAAGGTAAATAGGTGTAAGAGAGAGAGGGACAGAGGGGATGAAAGAGAGAACAACTATTGGAGAGCTTCATCATCTCCCTGTCTAGAAGATATTTCTCCATTGACTCTATTTAAAGTCAGCCTCAGGCTTGTGGGCTTGGAGAGCTTTTAGCAGATGAAAGAACTCACTCATCAGGCAGAGGTTTTTTGATTTTTTTTTTTCTCTCCCCAGCTCTCCCAGGTCTGTTTTAAAGCCATTTCAGCAATTGTTGAAAACTGTCAGATGCCTTTGACAGATCAGTACTTTACAGTGGAATCTGCATGGCCTGTTAGCCAATCAAAATGCAAATTCGGGATACATTTAAAACACAAGCCCCCAATTTGTCTTCCAAATGCGGCTGGAAAGTCATGAAAGCAATTTAGCTGTCCCTGGGCCTGCACCTTCTCCTCAGTCTGCGTTCTGGCAGAGCTGCTGGGTTTTGCCGGGAGGGAATGTGTGCGTGTCGGAGCGTGCGTGCGCCAACGCCGCGGGCGTCGTTCCCAGGCTGGGAGCATAAATCTTCCCCTCTGACTGAGTGAGATTTATGGCTCAGCCACGGTGCTCCCGGCTCCTCCCAGCACAGCACTGCTCCTCCAGATCGGGACAAGCTCAGGAATGAGGTTTGGGAAGAGCATGGCACTCGGTGCCATGGTTTAGTTGTGGTGTTGGGGCTGGGTTGGACTCGATGATCTTGAAGGTCTCTTCCAACCCAGTGAGTCTGTGAATTCTGTGAATTCCGTGAATTCTGTGAAGAGGGATGGACACCCAGGCTCTCCTGCCCTGCTTTCCTTGCCTTCCTCTTCCAGATGGCAGTGGGGTGACAGTGCCAGCAGCTCACCCTGGGCAAGGAAAGCCATTAATGGAGCCTGAGTCAATAGGAACATGCTTCCCTTTCAACAAACAAACACTGTTATTCCCCCTCCTTGCTCTTCCCACTAGGAGCTTTCTGCTGAGGGAAATGATGCCTTAAGATTTTAGCTTTTATATTTCTCATATATTTGTAATCCTTTAGTGTGTAACTCTAAACTCCATATACAGTGTTACCTGCTGCTTTCCCATTTTGGGCAGACACAACAATTCCTCTCCAGGCCTGGCAATCAAGGACACCTCACTGCCTCAGGGCCTGAGAGATGGAAACAAAAGTGAGTTGCGGGGAGCAAACTTGGGGTAAATGACTTCATTTCCTGAAGCTGTAATTGGCAGATTAACCCCCAATATGCAAACGGAGCAAATTTATAAAAGTGTGAAAACCCTTGACCTGGGGTTTATTTTGGGGGTAAAAATCTGCCCAAAATGTACCTGAAGGCCCTTCAATAAATAGAACTGCTTTTTATTCCTTTAATTTTGTCTGGCCTCTATTTTAGGTAGTCCCAGAAAGGCATCAGGAATGGGTGGATCATCATCACAACAGAGGATCTTTGATTTACCTCCTGATTAGGTACAATTGGCATCGTGGTGACACCAGCTCTTCCTGTCCCTCAATCCTAACCCTGATCCCTTTCCCAGTCAGAGCGCTATCCATCCATTCCAGTCTGAGAACCCAGTCTGAGCCAGATTAACTAGTTTTCTTTATTTTTCTACCAAAAACTGTTTTCCCCTGCTCTTTTTAAACTATCTGAAAGTAAAACCTACTGAACAAAGACACTACTTTATCTGAAAATAATTTATTTCCCCTGAAAATACCCCTTCCCCCAATAATAATCCTCCAGTTCTGATTTAAAGCCACCTTGCAAAGGTGAGGGGTTTTGTTTTTTATGAGAACTAGAACTGCTGTACACAAGACAAAAAGCCTGTCCAGCTCATTCTTTAGCTGGAAATGTCATTGTTTCATGCAGACTCATGCATGAAAATTAACCCATACACTTTTTAAATGGGTCTGGGGGAAAAAGGCTCAATTGCCTGTTATCTACCAGTGGAGTTACCTATTTATATCAGTTGAACTGAGCCCACTGCCATCCCATTATGAAGGACTTCTTACCCCAAGAGGCCCAGATTGGGAATCTGCAGATTCTGGCACACAGGACATTCTCTGGCATTACTCAAAGCTCGGAACAATCTTCCAGTGAACTGAGTTCACGCCAAAGAAAATTCTTTCCCGCTTATCAGATTTGCTTAATAACACGGGTAAACCTTTACTGCAAGATTATTTGGAGTGATTTTTAAATGTTCTTCCTCTGCAAATGGCTGGGTTTATGTTCCCCTCGTTCTGTAAAGGTCTGGATTCTCCCTTTGCCTGCAGTCTGCCTCTTGTCTGGCTCACTGAAGCAGCCAGATGGTGTAATTTGCAGGTACCTCCACAGCACTTACTTGTCTGACATGCCTGAACTGATTGAAACATGCAGAGAAACCTTTGAAACTTCATTGAAGTGGTCTGGATCAAGCCCTGGAATGTGATAGATCTGGGAGACAGAGCAGGTACATTTACTCCTGGAGACTGCACAGCACAAAGCTCCAGGGGAAGGAGTCTGTGCCCGCACAGGTGGGCAGGGGATGAGGCTCTGTGGGTGCTGTGGATCTTTACAGGACCACTTGGCAGTAAATAATTATGGTCTGGTTGCTCATGTAGTGTCTCTCCCTGCATTTATAAGTAGATGTGTGTGTAGGTGTGTGTACTAGTGAGTACATGATTCTATAATTCTGTGATTCTTTTGTGACTCTCCCCTTCTTGTGTGTCTCCATGCTCTGTGTGTGTGGTTGATGTTCATATATTTCATCAAAAATCATAGAGTCACAGAATGGTTTGGGTTGGGAGGAACCTTAAAGACCATCCAGGCCCACCCCTGCCATGGGCAGGGACGCCTTCCACTGACCCAGGTTGCTCCAAGCCCTGTCCAGCCTGGCTTTGGACACTTCCAGGGATCCAGGGGCAGCCACAGCTTCTCTGGGCACCCTGTGCCAGGGCCTCCCCACCCTCACAGGGAAGAATATTTGTAAAAATATTTTCTCTCTTCTTGGGCTTCTCCTGCTTCTTTCTTTAGGAGTCTGTTGTTAGAGGCCAGACAGCTCTGGTAAAGGGGTCAGTGAGCTGGTCAGCTGGGACCAGTGGGTGATGAGTCCTGGGAAGAGCTGCAGCAGAATCTGGGAGTGGAACTTGCAGGGGACAGTTATGAAGAGCAGGGTGTAGAGAACTGGTCTAAAATGCCTCCTAACCCAAGGACAGTTGGCCCTCAATATCTGCACCAGTACTTTCCAGGGGAAGACATCTGCTGCCACTGAATAAAACCTCCCCTGGAAGCATGTCCATGAGCAACAATATCTTTGCAGTCAGGGATTTGAGAAAATAAACAAACACCTGCCAGGAACAGAACTGAATTAAGCACTGATTTAAATATGACAAGAAAAAAAAAAAAAAGGCATTTTATTGATGCACTAAAAGAAAAGATCAAAACATAAAGCCACCTTGCACTTCAGCTGGGGGCAGGAGGGGATGAGGAAGGGGACAAGAAATGGGGAAAGAGAAATAACTGGCTCATGCACTGAGCTGTGTTGTTGTACAGGCAACACCCTGTCAGCACTTTGCAAGAAGGAGCTCCATCTTTCTTTCTTACGTGGCCTGACAGCTTTTCACAAGAGATTTATATAGGGACAGATCGGAATATCTGTCATAGCAAACCACCATGGTCAAGAGAAATGAGGCACTGTGAGCTGGGACCTCACACTTCTCAGGGCACAGGAGATGCTGTCCAGGGAAGGGGACAATGGTGGGTGCTGCTCCTCACCCCAGAGTGGAGGGTCCCTGGGCTGCACCAGCACTGGGAATGTGCTCTGGGATTCATCTTGCCCTGTGCAGGTATGTGGAGCTCCCAGGTCTGTGTCCCTGCAGGCTGGACAGCCTCCCCTTGTGATCAAAGCACAGAACCTGTCACTTCCAGGGCTCAATTCATCTCTTTCTAAGGCAGACGTCTAAAACAAGTCAGATGAATTGTGCTGTGGAATTGGTTGTTTCTCTTTCTTAGCTCCAGTGGGAGTTTAGGCAGCTGGCTGGGCTGAGGAGAGCTGGACTTGAGCTGCTGAAAGTAAGGAAAGACAAATCACAGAACCCCAGAATCACAGAATGGCTTGGGTTGGAAGGGACCTTAAAGATCATCTCATTCCAACTCCCTGCCATGGGCAGGGACACTTTCCACTGGACCAGGTTGCTCAAAAACCATCCTCAGTGTGCAGACAGACCATTCCACAGTGTCTGCCCTCATCCCCATGAGCCCATTCCTGGCTCCATCCCCAGAGAATCCCTCAGCCATGGCAGGTTGGGCAGGAGTGCACACATCTCCTAGGAAGAAGGTGTTGGAGAGGTCTGCAAGGAGCAGGGAGGCAGCCAAGTATGAAGAGTTTTAGACAGGCTCAGAGCAGCCAAACTTAGGAGTGTTTTTTGCCAGAAGGTTAAAAAGGAAAAGCCAGGGAAGAGATGGCCATTTGTGCTGGGCAGTGACTCTGCTTGGCTCGGCCAGAGGCACTCTGCAGTGACAAAGCCACGGGAGCATTTCACAAGGACAAAGGTTACTGGCTGCTGCTCAGCAGAATATTAACGTGGAAATGACAGCAATCCATGTCAGAGCACGGGGCCCATGTGAATCTTTCCAAGGCTATTAGCACAGTGTGGAAGCCAGCCTCAGATGTGGGACAGGATTTGCAGGCCCTGGGTGAGTGGCTGGCAGTTCATAGAGCTGTGCTGCCAGTCCTGCTTCAGCACACCCACTGGAACTGGGAGAAAAAGGAGGGAAGAAAAAGCAGGAGTAGTTCAGAGCCCTGCTCTGTCAGTGCAGCTCCTGCAGACCCCAGCTGCGGTGTAAATTGAGATTCCACATGGATGCTGCTGCCTGCTTTCACTGCTCATTGGGTGCAATTTACTTGTCTCATCCGATTTACGCCATGCACTCAGGTCTGGAGCATAAATATCCCAGCTCATATAACTATGAGAACATCTTCTGTCTCGCCTCTCTCACACTGGCTCAGATTCATCCGATTCAGAGGAAGTGATTTTAATTTCAGTGATCTTCGCTTTCCCACCCAAAAAAGCAAAATCCCCAAAGCCCCACTGATTTCTCTGCTGAGGTGTCCAAATCACACAAGTGGTGTTTTCCATTGGATTTCCTATTATCTTCTGATCTGAAGGGTTTAAGTGTGAATTAAGTGATACCTTGGCTTTGAGCACAGCCCCCCTTCCTAGGGGTGAGTTTCAGCCTAAATGAACAGTGCATGTGTGCATTAGGAATGCACTCCCCAAGCATGAATAAATGCTCTCAGGGAGATCCTTAACAACATACAATCTTCCAAGCAACAGGTTGCTTTACTAGGATTAACAACCTGGAGGAGAAGGATTAATATAATTGCTACTCCTAACCAGAGCTGTGGAAAATAAACACAATGAAGTTAAATAAAACGTTGGAAAACTGTTAGGGTTTTGGGGTGGTATTTTTTTTTTAATCTTTTAAATGTATTTATTTTGTAAATCTCGCAGGAAGTTCCCTGATGTCAAAAAGGAAGTGCAAGCATTCATCTTCTCCTCCCTCTTTTTCAGAAAGGTTCTTAAGCTCAAATCAAACAACAGGATAATTTTAGGGAGGAACACCCCAATTGGCCTTCCTCCAGCTCTGTTTCATGTTTCATTTCTTAAAAACAAAAGAAGTTTGGTCAGATGGAAGGAAAAGTCCACCTAATCCAGAATTAGAAGTTCAGTAGTGGCCAAAAATTGCCTCTAGGAAAGGCTGTGCAAACAGGGTGAGCACGTGGCACTATTCCTCTCCCTGTCTTGCTCAGCCTCCAGTGCTCAGCAGCTCAGGGACTACCAGAGTCAGAGGTGTTATCTTCCAGTTTAATGCCCTTGCTGGATTTTTTTTTTTCTTCCATGAAGTATCTAACAGCTTCACAAAATGCATGGTTAAGCTGTAAAACTCTACCTTTTTTTGTGAATGCCAGAAGTTGACATGGGTTCAAAAAGCAAAGTGTGAAACCACATTACATTTCTACCTTCTGGATGTGCTATCAAGCAAACACACCTTGACAGGGAAATCTCTTCCCAGGAGACATCATGACTTTGATACGTTGTTCTTTTTTTATTTTTTTTTCCTTCCCTTTTTAAAATCCATTTCTGGAATAAACGTGTTCCACAGCAAATCCTTCAAGGAAAGTGTTTTCCTGCCATCAGCAGCCCTGCTTGCAGCACTCCTCAGCCCATCTGTGAGAGGGCTCTACCTGATCAGATGAGATGCACTACAAGGTGTTTTGTTCTGCTGCCCAGGAGTGGAACATCAGGAGCCACAGGACTGTGACCAGTTGAATAATTCTGAACAAAAACATGGAAATAAACATAATCATCCTGATCACATTAATCACAGTCTCGCAGGAAACCTTCACCTGGATTTTAGTGAATTCAGAGCCCATTTTCTTCATTATCTCTGATTCCCTGGTCATCCTGGGCAGCTGGAGCAGAATTCACCCTCATGTAAGAGCCAGTGCAAAGTCAGAGCATCCTCTGAATGCCACTGGAATGAATCTGCAGCCTGTGCTCTTTGCATTTATCCTCTGCAAAGGGAGGTGGTGGTGAGGTCCTGTAGGATCTGAGGAGCCAGACACCTCCTAGGCCAACCAAAATCCCCAAATCTCTGTTTCTTCAGCCTTTTCCACACTACAGGTGTTTTTCTTCCCTCTCAGACTTCCAGGACCCTGTGCATGCTCCACTGGCACTGAAGAATAACCTCTTCACTTATCAAGGAGGTTTTTAACTCCCACCAAACCTTCCCACTCCGGGGAATTTGTTTTAACTTTGCTTTTCCCACAGAAACAGCCCTGGGGAGTCAAATCCGCTGCCCTCAAGTAGAAGAGTGCCCACTTATGCAGCGAGCAGCATGGGCTCTTTCCAAAGCCTTCCCAGTGCCAGGCGGAGTCTCTCTCTTTTCTTCCTCACTTTTGTGCATGTTTTCCAGGAATCTGAAGTGCCTTTGAAGCTGAGTGTGTTCCAAGTCTCTCCAGGTCAGATCCCCATCTGCCACCATGGCTGTTTGGAGCTGACGGTGGGCTCTGTCCCTCCAACCATGCTGCTGTCCTTCCCTTCCAGCCCCACCACATATTTCAGATATCTTCAGACCCCATAAACAGCCCTCCTGCAGAAGGAGCTGGAACCATTTCAGCATGGGCTGTGCTGAGAGGAGGCAGAGATGCCCCCTCAGGCAGAGTGAAAAGGGCCCAATGAATGCTGTGATGACAGCACAGTAAAATTCCCCGGGCTCTAAATATTTTATCATCATAAAATAAACATAGATCTTCTCATCATGAAATATACATTAAAAAATGTTTAAACGTGTTAATTATTAAACCAATATTGATTCATATTGGATGAAGCATTAACGGGTGGAGTTTGGAGGAGGAAAATTGGCAAATGTATTTAATGTCGAAAGAGCGCTTGCCACATATCAATATTCATCAGGTCTAACCACTAATAATCATAACAGTGACAGCCCAGATTTATGGCTCCTCTGCAAGAAGGCAAGTCTGTGCAGAGGGACAAACTGAAATATTAAGATGGGAGGCATAAAAATTCTTTTTTTTTTTTTTTACTTCAGCTCATCATTGTGATTTTATGGATAAACTGAGGATTTGCGTAAAAGAGTCTGAGCAAACAGAGGGAAGACTCTTGTGAGTTTATTTTGAGAGCAGGTTATCAGAAGGATTTAATCATCTGCTCTGATAAGGCTAAAGGCATCCTCCTGTGCAGGTGCCACCAGAGTGCACAAGGAGTTAATGGTTGCTCCTGTGCCCTCTCTTTGGACATTTATTCAAAGAATCTTAAATGGATTTTCTGAAAGTCAGAGAGTGGGAAATGCATCATGTGCCACCTTTAGCATTTGCAGGGTTGAAGGTGAAGCTTGAGTTGGGGAGTTTTATGGTTTAAGTCAGTTATTTTGATTTGGGGCTGTAAATATTCTCCCCAGAGGAGAATGCCTTGCTCACTGTGTCTGCAGGAATTCTTTTGCAGATTTTTTCCCATGGGAAGCTCTAGCTTTGATAATACACTGAGATCACAGCACAGATAGAAAATGAAGCGACTGGGAACTGAAATTCCATTAATATGGGAGACCTGCCAAAGGTCCTTAATTTGGTTTAGTTTTAAATGTCCATCCCACCCACTCCAGGAGCAGGAATCCAGATGTGGATGCAGTCTGTCCAAGGACATTCTTGGCACTTTGTCTGGGTCTGTTTTTCATTTCCTTCCCCACCTACAATTTATCCCCTGATTTATTTCAATGTTCAATGTGAACAGGTACTCCAAGACCTGAATCTTCAACACTGTGTGACTATGTGAATCTAACAGCATTTTTGCAATATGCTGGAACCTGAGAGAACTTCAGAATTGCAGGGAGTTCATTGTGTTTAAAATATTTTCTTGTGAAGAGAGTCTATTTTCTTGGTCTTTAAACAAAAAAAAAACCACAATGAGGTTCAGTGACTGTTTCAAGGAGTCCAGTTTAAGTTCATTCAGTCTACAATTCAAAAAATAAATTTGTTTTCTTAACAACCTCCTCTGCAGTGTGGTACCAGAGAGTTAACAGGTTCTCTGTCTTGCATGCCAAATTAATTTAATACTTTTTATTACTTTTTATGTGTCTCTTTGCAGAACTGGTACAAGTTACAAGAGCAAACACATAGAGACCTTCTCTCCTGAGGTGAGGGGGGAGTCATACAACTACTCATGGACAGAGTCATGCCAAGAAAAGTCAAATAAATTGGTTTGCCCTTGCTGAAATTTGCTTTTAATGTCAAGGCTGGTACCTGAGTGAGCAGCTGGTGTATCCTGCAGGTATGGAAGTGTGTAAGGTGCTGCACAGAAGATAAGGATGGGAGAAAAAGGATCAGATGAATCATTCTGCTGATCAAAACCAAGCCTGGAAACAGGGATCCTTAGGTCTTTCAGGTCCTCTCCTTTACCCACCAGCCTTTCTTGCCTTCAGAATAGATTTGGAATTATTTTTTCTCACTCCAGAATACATGCCAGTGGTGAACCCACCACACTCATTGGTGCATTGACTGGGAAATCTCAAAATTGGCAAAACCTCAAACTGGTGAACCAAAACCACTACAGACAGCAAATGTCAACCTTTTTCTTTGGGACAGGACATTTGAATGCCAAAACCTTTAACATCTGGCAGCTGTAGTTTTGTGTTGAACAACAGCTTTGCTGTCAGTGTTCATCTGCTGGAGAAATGCTTCCGAGCCTATGCATGGAGATGATACACTAAATTGTCCATTTAATTTCCACTTACAGGGAGACTTGGCATACATTAAAGAATATTTGACTATTAAAAGCATGTTTATGGACTCTAATATTGCTATCAGTGGTATGTGACTAATACAGAGTAAAGTGCATTTTGTCACAATTGGTTGATTTCGGAGTAATCTGTCACTGGCAAGTGTTAATCTGGGGGTTCTCTTCCTAATGCAGCTCCAAAAGATGTGTCTGGAGGGATTCCTGCTCTGGTTGTGTCTTGCACAACATCCTGGCACAATATCCTTGCATGAAACTCATCCTGAGTGGAGTGAAAGCTGAATTAATCTTTAGAAGTTGCATTATTGGCCAGATTGACTAACAAAATCATGCTCTTTGAATCTACAAAGTAATGAGAATTCCTTTATCCATCTATTCCACCACACAGTTCTATCCATAAATTTTTGTACTGATTGACCACTTGTAATCAAATGTGATACAGAGATTAACAGCCTCAAAAATATTAAGTTCTCACAAGTTTCATGAAGAAGCTGATTCTGTTGGAGCTTCTAGGTAATTGCACACCCAGGGATTCAAACACAGGATGGAAATGCATGGAAAGCAAGCTTCATTTTCATGGAGCACAGAAGTAGCTGGCATCTTGATGGGATGTTCTCCCACTGGAAAACATCCATTTCTTAAAATCAAAATGTGCTACAGTAACAAACACTGATTTAAGTAAAATTTCAATCGAAGGCAGCTATTTAGTTTGTGATAGTAAGATATTTGATTTCTTTCAGTCTTACAGAATTTTCTTCCCCTTAATGTATATGATTATTCTCATACACAAAAAACCTAAACAATAAAAAACAAACAAGCGTGGGTGTTGTGGGAAGACTGTTGGAGGTTCACAAAACGCTATTTTCTTCAGAATTTCCACATCATAAGTCATGGGAAAATACTGGAGTTTTGGGAGGGGAAAAAAAGTTAGAAACCTGGAATATGTGCTGAAAGAAAAATCCCAAATTTTAACCAGAGCATTAACAATTCCTCCAGAGTGAAAGGCCCAGCTAATCTATCCAGAGAAACCTCCTGTCAAAAAGCTCTCCTGTACCCAACTCTACCGACCAGATCAACAAGCAACTAAATCTTCATCAACTCCTGCCTTCCTGGACCTGCAGGATGCTTCTCCAAGGGCAGCAGTCAGCACCCCCAGCCCTCGGGCAGGAAGCAGAGCCAGGGGCTGTGGCTCTCCTTGCCTTTGTCTTTGGTTCCCCAACGCTCATGACCCCCAGGCTCTGTGCCATGGCTACCACCAGCAGCAGTGTCCCTTTAGGTGATGTGACAAGACCTCTCCTGCTTTGCAGTGCTCCTCCTCCAAGCCCTCCTGGGAGTCACTGCAGTCCCTCGAGTGTTTCCCCTCTCTCAGATCAGCACCATATCTCATCCAGGAAAACCAAACTCGCTGTGTCCATGACCTGCACATCAGCAAAGATGCTCTGGGGTCAGGGGAACTGTTCAGGGAGGGAGTTCAGTGCTGGGGAAGCCCAAGCCAACCACTTTGGATTATTGTTTAGGGAATCTGGTGAAACCAGTTGATGTTTTACAACAGATTAAGGGCTGGACTTGTTCATATTGGGATTTTCCAGAGGATTGGGATCTCTAGGACTCAACTTCCATTGGCTGTCCAGTTTGGTGGTGACAAATCCTTTTATGTGGTCTCAAAGCACAGCACAGAGTGGTACAGTCTGTGCCAGAGCCTGGGCAGCAGTGGGTGTGCTGTGTGCCTGATCCCAGCTGCAATCACTGCAAAAATGAGCCCTAACAGGCACCGTTCACACGCCAGGCTCGCTCCTGAGCTGGGAGATAATGACTTGGGACTCACTTTGCAAATGCAGCTGCCTCCTGGGCCTAACAGCCACACATTGTGTGGGGTGCAATTAGGAGGTCATAGAAATGCTGTCACTGATGGCTTTCTGGCTGCCTCTGGAAAATGTTCTCAACACATGGCTAATAAGTAGGTTTCTTTGATACCACTTTGATAGTTAGGGACAGCAGGAGGAAAACAAGCAGAAGACCAAGCTTGATGCTATTATCCTTTTTAACTTTGCTTAGCAAATGATTCTGAAGTGCTCAACACAATCACTCCCCCTTTTAAGCATAGGTTTTTCCACTCCTCTTCCTTTACTAGGGTCTAATTTTAAGGGAGCACTTTGGGATTTTAATAACAGAATTATACACTTTGCCCACAGGTCTTTAATCTCTCGATGTTTATCCCATCAGCTGCGTCTCTGGCGAGCCTTTATCCAGGGATGTTTGTCTATTAAATTAACAGTATTTCAGAAGAAGATAAGCCATTTGCAAGCAGTAAATCACAAGGCAGCAGCATCCACTTAGTTCTCTGGCTGTTGCATCACTCAGTACATTATACACTGTTCTATATACTCAGTATATCACTGAGTTCTTCATCTTCCCTGCCACCCCCGCCCTCCGCCCCCACGCTGTCTGCAAAATGCACAAACCTCTCCGAGGAGGCGAATCCAAGGAGAAGGAGACAGATGAGATCCATGCGAGCAGCAAACTGGGAAGATTTGGAGGGTTTGGATGGCTCTGCTGGGTTTTGGCTGGGTTGCCTGTGGAGGAGAGGGTAGAGCAGAGCCCTCCACATCTGAGCATCTCAGAGCGTGCCAAAAGCAGTGACTAACCCTGCCCAGCAAAGAGCAGAGTCCCAGGGAACGCAGCAAACAGGAGCTGCCCACCCACTGCTGGAGTGAAACCACCCTGAACAGTGCATGGAGAACTTCTGTGGTGCTGCATGACCAGAAGGAGATGGATATGTCACACAGTGAAGGAGGAGAGTTAGTTGGAGGGTGGCCAAGAAAATGTGAGTCATGATTCTGTTTATGCACAAAGTAGAAATGAGAGTGTGCATCTTGAATGGCTTTGTCTGTCTTAATTCTTGGCCTTAATTGAAGGGGTCCTTCCTCAAGAAAGCAACCTGCAGCGGATGTTTGGGGATATTTTCAGAGCTTGGTGTGCTGTAACAGAATCACCAGCACTGAGAAATGTTCATTTTTGCTCCTTGGATTGTGCCCATCCAGCAAATGGAGCGGGTTCAGTTTCATTTAAACGCTGAGAAGTGCCAGGTCCCTGCAGAAAGCAGGCATGGTGCATCTGCAAGCAGATGGGAAACATCTCCATGTAAGCATTTATGAGATGCCTAACATAGTTTTCCTCTCACAAAAAGAAGCAAACAGATGAAAATCTAAATGTTAAGGGCAGTGTGAACCAATAATTCAGGGGAAAAACTCAGAACAAGTTGTACAAAGCAATCTGTTGCAACGACTTCTCTTTTATCTCCCCATTGACTTCTTGCTTCCTACCCTTCCTGCTATCACCTTTTACAATATAACCACGCAGACATCCAATTTTTGATACCAAAACTCTCTTTGAACCAAATCGGATTAGAAACAGCAAATTTCAGCCATACTCCCCAACATAACACCCTGGGAATTCTGTCTTCCTGCCCTCCTTGATTTAGCAAATTAAAAACAAATAATCAAAATGATAAATTCCTGGGTTTTTTACAGGTGCATGCCCTCTTTTCTTCATCCAGGTGCCACATTTTGGCTAGTCACTCTCTTGATTTGACAGATTTTAAATCCCAAAGGTTTCAGCAAGACACTTGGTGCACCTTCCCCCCTGGAGAGGGGAGGATATTTGGGTTCCTCTGGTTATCTGCATGTCAAGGGAAGTGCCTGAGGTCATGGTAATCCCTTCCAGCCCTCTGGCAGCTGGGCTGGGACACCATAGACACAGTGGAAAACACAGACTGAGGTGCTGCCCTACCTGGAAAACAGGGTATGAGACATGCTAAGAGTAGAATCATAGAATTATTTAGGTTGGAAAAGACCTCTGAGATCATCAAATCCAATTAACAGACAGAGCAGGCAGATCCTTTTTCCTGGCTGGGGAGGAAGTACAAAATACATAGTGTATTCACATTTTTTATCCAATCTGAAGCAAAGCTGATACTTTTCATTATTGCCCAGAGTTATTTTGGGCGAGGGACCCTCATTTTCTGATTTCTTCTGTGGGGTCTGGAGATTCAGCCTTGTTCTCCTCACCCCAGGCCTATTCCTAAACCACACGCTTTCTAAATCAGGCTCTGTCATTTTGTTTGTTTGTTTGTTTGTCTCTCTTCCTCTCCTGCTTTTTGAAATTTGTTTTTGGATCACATAAATCTTCCTTATGGAAATATTTGTGCACTTGGCACATTGCCAATGAATGTTTAGACTTTAATAAAGCAATTTTTGTGGGGTTTTTTTTTTTTTATTTTTCTTTCCAGGGGGAGAAGTTTGTCATGATTTTTTTTTTCTAATGGCTTTCCTCCATGAATCTTGGCAGCTTAGGAGTCCCCTCCAGTAGGATGTAATTGGAAGTAGCTGCTCCCTGTGATAGCCTGGCTTTCAGAGAGTGGCCTCCAGTTCAGTAGCTGCAAATAACTGTGGGCAATTTTGCCTGTGCTTAATTGCAACAAGGTTGTTTCCTCCAATTTTTAAGTCTTTCATTTTCAGGCAAAAACAGAGCTGAATGCTCATGTGTCCTCCTCTAAAACCCCTTTATAATAAGCGTTAAGAAAATATTTTCTGCCACTGATGACAATTTTTCCCTCAGAAGACTGAAGGACATCCAGATGCTGATGGAAACATTGGGTGATGTGGTCATCAAAAGAAAGTCTCTTGGTTTGGCTGATTGATAAAGCACTGCCCCTGCCAAAGAGGAAATGTACAGCTCTTGCTTATTCCCTCTTTCTCTTGGTAAATTTAGAAAACTTTTGAGCTGAGTTAATTTTGGTTTTAGGAGTTGTAATGCCACAAAGGAACACAACTGGTGTTCCAAGTCAATCCCACTTGTCCAAAGGAGGCTCAGCCCTGATAGAGCAGCACCCAAAGGGTGTTCCCCAATCTGGCCTTTAAACTCATGATTCCACAACCTTCACAACTTTCCACAACTTTTTTCCAGCACTTTACTCTCAGTAGTGTCAAAAGGACAATCCTCTAGAACACAAGTTTATCTTTGAGCCACTCCAAAATTAAACTGTCTCAAGTTTAGAAGAGCATGGAGGAACCTCAGATCCTCGATCTTCTGGCAGCACCAGCTGTCAGCCCACAGAAACCTTTGCAGGAATAGGAATAGCCTCAGTGCTGTTCCGAAATTCTTAGAAAAAGCTTTTCCCAGGAAACTGAGTGAGTGCTTTTCCGTGCTCCACCATCTGCGCCTGCTGGAGACCCACTTGGCTCCTGGCATCCCACAAATGCATCAATAGGAGACAAAACCATTAAGAAACCAGCAGAGATCCCTTCAAAATGCAAACAAAGCAGAACAGTGAGACACTTCAGGCTGCATTCTGAACTGCTGTAAATCAGTGGAACTCAGAGATTTCAACCCAACTCTGCCAGGCTGCTCCAACTGAGGATTAGGTTCTTCATCATTAACTCCTCCAGCATTGCACAGCCAGCTTTTGGAGGCTTTGAATGACTTCCTGCTTGGAGTTTACAGCTGTTCCAGCAAGGCCTTTGGTTTATCCCTTTAATTTGTCATTAGCCCGTGTAAACAAAAAGAACAAAACAAAAAGGACTGGGAAAAAAGAAATCCAAACAGATGCAATCACTTTTCCTCCACTTCAGGCAGACTTTAGGGAAGAAGCATTGCTCAAGTGGGGATCTACTGGGAGAGGTTTCCTGGTTAGGATAAAGATGTTGGTCGAGATCTAAGGCTGGAAGAATCTTGGTTCAGATTAATGAAAAAATAAAATGAAATAAGACTCTAACTTCTACTCCAGAGTCTTCTTTTTCATTAAAATAACATTTCACTCTTCATTTCAATGCTTTCCAATCATTCTGAATCCCTCTGGAATCAGATGCAGACGTTCTGAAACACAAGCAACAAAGCTAATTCTGACAGCATTTCTGAAGGATAAAGGAAGAAAAAAATTACAAACATTTGGAAGAAATCCTGTTCTGCTGATGTTGTCCATCCATTTTGGCAAACTCTTAGGGACTAAAAGTTCAAAAAGCCTCAGGTATCCCACAGGAGCAGTTGAGTCCTCACCCAACCAGTCTTTGTGCCAGCTTGATCCCAGCTTGCAAAGTTCACAGTGTAGTTGAGCCTGGACAACATCATGACATTTTTGCCCTTCAGACTGATTTTCCACATCAGGGAGATGGAATAAGACTCACAGAGATGGTTGGATGGTTGGAAGAATTTTTAAAAACACATGTAAATAAACGGTCCAAGTGTTTTTTGATTCTGCAAGCCCTCCTATGAACCACCAAAGACATTATTTTCTTTACCACATGAAATCTTTTGTAAAGCTGGCTTGACCATGCCAAGGGTCACATCACAGTTAAGAATTAAACCCCAAGACATTCAGATCAGAAAAAAAAAATACATCTTAAAATGCTTTTTACTGATTTTGTTTCTGGTAATAGCACAGATACAATAAAAGGTTTTCACTGGGTGGACGCCAACCAGGATCAATCTTCTGACCAGTAGCAGCAGCCTCAGAACTTTACCCCCCAAAGCTAATGAAAAGGCAGCCTCCCTGTGTTTTTGGAAAGAATACTGTGTGCTCTTCCACAGTCTCAGCTGGTGGCCTATAAACCCTGCACAGGACTTAATTCTGCCATTTCTGGTACTTATCCTCTTTTCTTCAATACAGAGCTTGTCAGAGCAATAATACATATTCTGTCCCGTGGAACAGCTTTATACACTTTTGTCCATAGGTAACCCTGAAATGTAGATTTTTGAGGGGCAGGAAGATGACTGTGTACATTTATATATCAGCCCACATACCCCAGCCAGGTCTAGCACACATTCCTTTGTAAAGGTGTGTTTTCCCAAATACAGCATCAGGGAATCTGTCCTGACTGCTCCTTGGTGGATTCTCTGTGTGCTGATCACCCTGACAGAGGAGACAGCAGCAGTTCTGGCTGTGCTGCCCACCAGGACAAGGAGAGCAGCTGGACAGGGCTTAGCACATCAGCAAAGGAAATAAAGTGGCTCTTCCTCAGGCTGCTCCTCAGGGCTTCCTGTTACAGGATGAGAGTGGAGACCTGGCAACTGCTCCCACAACAAAACAGGGAAGAAGGAACTTGATAAGAGCAAAATCCCCCCCCAGGGCCAATAGAAACAGTTCTGCTGATCTGATGGAGAGATGAGCCATGTTTCAAGTGTCTAAAGGAGGGTTTGGACCACAAAATTACAGAAGACTTGGTGACATCAAGATGGGATCTCTTTTACTCCAGACCTGCTGCTCACAGTGTCCATGAGTCACTTTAAATACTCCAAGATGAATTCTCTATTTTACTTTTGATCTTTTAAAACTCAGTTTGACATGTTAACTCATGCCTAGGCTTTGTTACCCATGTGTACTGTTGAACACTGTTCTTTTTATCTTTGAAACATGTACCCAAAGAAAACACTCAGTTATCTTTTAGTGCCTGTTCTTGAATTGAGAAATTGCAGGCCACAAAGTAGCACCACTCCTTATGTCCCAGATGGTGTCTGCTCTTTTTGTGTGGGATCAACACAATGATAAAAACCTCTTCCACTTCTGGATTTGTGCAGTGATCCCACATCAATGATACAGCAGAGAGAGACAACTTGGTATCTGAGACAAGACCAAAACTCAAGATGTTCTTGTTGGAGGAACAGCCTAAATCTGAGCTGAGTTTTCAGCATTGCATCCAGATCAGGGAAAAATTACCCTGGAAATTTCACTGTATCCAGACAGGCTTTCTTTATGGGTTTTCCATATTTCTAGCTGTCAAATACATTTAAAACATGGCATTAGACTGTCTCACCTCATAATAGCCTGCTGCTTCTTTCTTTCAGCAGCAAAAGAATGAAACAAGTAAAGAACAAGCCTGAAACTGTAAAACAAAAACTACTACTAGATTAATAATATTCTTGTTAATTATAGTAATACAACTCCATTTAGGAACCCTGGCATGACCTTGTTTTAGGCCATGCTCAAGGTGAGAAAGCAGGTGGTAAAATCATTTTCCATCTTAACAAATTTGCCCATTCCCTGTTTGCAGCACACATCAACCTGGCCTTTTGATCTGGTACATGATACTCTGCTTCCCTGGAGAATTTGGGGCCAGATGCTTTAACACAAAGTAGCTCCATTAAATCTCTATTGCCTTCCACAGGGTATCACAAATTTAAATTGGCTGAAGACGTTGCTGTTGAGACCTGTTGGAGTGGACCAGGGGAAAATTATACATTTTATCAGGTTCTGCAGCAAAATGCCAAAATGGAAGTAGAAATGGTTTTTCCTCAGGAATGATGACAGCCCTTCTTTCGGCAGGAAAAAAAAAAACAAAACAGCTCACGTTTTAAAGCCCACAAAGCCCCTACTCTTGGGAAGACTAGGAGGAACCAATGGGTTAATTTTGATGTCCACTCTTGCCCAAAAGTTTGTTTTAATCTGAAAGTTCAGGAGCAAGGTGTTCTACCCCATGCTTGAGATTGCTGGGCTCATTCTCTGTACTATATATCCATGAGCATCACTGACCTCCTCAAGAAATGAAGTTGTGTGGAGACACAGACTCCTTGGGAGCAAGGACAGAGTGATTTCCCCTCTCAAGGTGTGAGGGACATACTTCACCAGGTCCCTCAGCTCCAGAGCCACCAGAAGAGACACTCATGTCCACTTGCTGTTGAGCATCCTGGGAGGACATGGTTCCTCACACCACTTGAAGGTTTCTTTACCATGATCCCTCATCCTCTCCTCTCCAGCTGTGTTCTCTCTCTCCTGCTTTGCCCTTTGCTCCTTCAGACCCAAAGTCTCAGGCTGGGATTTGTGAAGGTACATTTGGCTGGCTTTGTTCATTTTGCAAGGGCTGCTCCCACCTGGAGCTCAGCTGTGTGAAGTGGGGGAGGTTGTGCACTCCTGCAGACAGCAGCCTGTGCATCCATACAGCACATCCAGCAGACCCAGGAGTGCTGCCTGAGTTTCTGTGGGTATTTACATGTCAGCATTCCCAGTTTTATCCAGGTAATTAGGTAGTTTATATGCACAGGTTTGTGCAGCTCACTTAAATCTGCATCTCACAGATGTGTTTGTCCCGCCTGTGTGTTCATGGGGACACATCTTTTCTTACATCTGCATTAACACGTAGAAGCTTTGTTTTAAAAGCCAGTCTGCTCAGGAGGAGATCTGTGAGCCTTTCTGGTTGAACAAACAGCCAGCCCAGCATTGATTTGGTCACATATCCATCATTCCATGCATCCTGGGTTGGATTGCTCCCATCCCCACGCTGTCACTGCCTGCACTTTGCTGCACTGCCTGGGATGTGTGGGTTCCAGCTCATCTGCATGGATCACAGCTGTGCTGAGTGGTTTTCCAAGTGCAGCACTGAAATGGCTCAGGGATGATCCTCAGTGCACCTCCAGCAGCTCAAGCAGAGCTTTATAGATGTCCTTTGAGTCAGCAAGCAGCTCAACCCTTTCTTTCCCTGCAGAGCTCAAGCTTGGCCCATGTTTTCATCCACTGAGGGGACACAGAACCATCAAACTGTTTGGGTTGCAAAAGATCTTTCAGATCTTTGAGTACAACCATTAAACCAGCATTGCCAGGTCAGTGACTAAACCACAGAATCACAGGGTCATTAATGTTGGAAAAGACCTCTGAGGTCCTCAAGTCCAATCTTCAACTGAATACTGCCATGCCCACTAAACCTTACCATGAAGTGCCACATCTACTCATTTTCTGAACACTTCCAGGGATGGTGATTCCACCCCTTCCAATGCTTAACCACTCTTTCAGTGAAGAAATTTTTGCCAATATTCAATTTCGTAGTCTAACTTTAGGCTATTTCCCTTGTACTATCACAAGTTGCTTAGAAGAACCACGTCCCCAACAAATCCACAGATCTTTTAAATCCCTCAGGGATGGTAACTCCACTGGCCTGGGCAGCTGTGGCAGGGCTGGACAAACATCTACCAACCGTAGGGCTGGTGTGGTAGTCACAATAAGGGATTGGGGTGTGCATGGAGGCACTCAGGAATTCCTGCTCCCCTTCAGAGATGTTGGGATGAGCAGCCGAGGGTTCCAGCAGCATTCCCGGCTTGGGGACAGGGCGCACAGAGCCGCGGCGAGTGCTCGCCTGGCCGCTCACCCCTGAGCGTGGGAATGCACTTCCCTCTAGTGGGGAAAAGCTCTGCCGAGCCCGGCTTTCTCCGGCAGCTGCAGAAGGTTTTCATTGCGCTCCGGCAGCCGAGGTGAGCGCTCAGCGCTGCGGGTCACAGGTGAGCTCCCAGCTGAGCGCATCTGAGCCCGCCCGTGCCGTGCGGGGACAGCGGGGACAGCGGGGACAGCGGGGACAGCGGGGACAGACACCCACCCCGCGCTCCCGACACCTGTCCCTGTGCGACATCCCCAGGTGCCACCCCAGAGCCGCTGGTGGCCGCGGGGATGGGATGTGCCTCTGCATCCCGCCCCGCCGGCTCCGCACAGAACAGATCTCATTCCCTCAAATCAGCCCGAGAAGCGAATTCCCGAAATGCTGTTCTGATCGAGGATTCCGGGATATTTTTGATCTAGAAAGATCAAAACAAGCTTATTGAAAAATTCCATTTCATAATGTCAAAAATGTTTCATTTGGAGAATGTCAGAACACTGCAATCTAAATGTTTAATCAAGTGACATGTATGTGTGGAATATTGCTATTATTTTAATTCAATTTTAGGGTTTTTTTCCCCTAATATTTTCCTTAATATGAAATAAAATCAAATAAGAGGGCAAAAATGTCAAATCAAAAGATTTTCTTTTGATTGCAAATTGTTTCAACACTGTGAGTGCCTCTAGGTTTGAAAACATTTTTAAACACTTTTTAATCAAACTGTTCTTTGAAAAGAAAATTTTAAGGCACCATAAGCTTGACACAGTTCCGTTGCTGTGTTCTTCTCAGCTGGTTCCACGGGGTCGTGCCTTTTTATCTGCGTTGAATTAAAATCTCGTGTTTCCTGGCTCCCAAATTACTGAGCTTGATAGGCCATCATGTTTGGAAGATTTAATCAGGAGACGAAGAGTCCTCCTTCCCCCGGTTCCTCTGCTGCTTTCAGATAGAGGGAGGTGGGAGTAATGAATGCTGATTGAACCTCGGCTGGGAATGAGTCAAGGGAAGGAAAAAAAAAATAAAAAAGCAAGCCCCATCACTCTTGTGTGATTCAATTACCTCCGAGAACTTTTATTCTCGTGGGGATTTATTCATATGATGGTGATGAATTCCATTTGTGAGGAAATGGAGGGGACAGGGATGGCACCCGTGTGGTGCTGCCGTGATGTGGGGATGCAGCACTGGGAGGGAATGGGTGAAAATCCTTCTCCTTGAGGTGCCCAGAGGGGCTCAGGCAAAGGGAAGAGACCAAGGACACTCAAGGAACCTGGCCAGAAAGCAGTGACAAGCACAGAGGTCTCAGAGATGCAGGAGACACAGAAACAGTGGGAAGGAGATGAGGCCAGGGATGTCAGTGCCATTTTCAGCTGCTCATTTTAATCTCTTGAATACAACGCCTGGTCAAAATAATGTCAGATTTGTGTCAAATTTTATTACAAATCAAAACTTAATCCTGGCCTGGAGAAGAAGAGATGAGCAGAGAGACAGGTTCTAATACCTTAATTTAAGAAACAAGACAGAGTTGTTTTCTTAAATCAGTGTTTTTAGGAATGCTGATGGATGATGGGTGTGGGGCTCTTCCCCTGCTATTCATTCCAATTTAAATATAGAAAGAACTGGTTGGAAGAAAAATTTGGTTTCCCTCCCCCTTAAATCTCTTCTTTTTGCTAAATAAAATTTTATTGGATTTCTAAAGAGGTTTTATTTGTGTTAATCTCTAGTTCTTCATCATCACAAATTTAAACTGCCAACCCTCTTTAATTATAGGAAAAAAAGTCCTCTTTTGCTTAATCAGTTGAAGAAGGGTTTCTCCTCACAGTCACTGTCCAAACATCATCACTGGGAAATACTCCATCCCTTGGAGTAGAGCAGGCAGAGCTGATTTCCTGAAATTTTAACTCTTGTTTTTGTTATACATCAAAACTCAAATGCAAAATTACCCCCAGATCAAAACTGTCAAAATATTATCGGGAAGCATCATGATGTTTGATTTTTATTAACATCTTCAACTCCAACACTGTCAAGCCATTATAATGAAAAGCGAACACAGCAGAAAACATCAAATAATATTTGTTCATTGTTTCAACATAAGCCATGTGTTTAAAGAGTGTGACTTCAACAATATCATCAAAATGAACATTTCTACTACAGCCAAAGGAAAAAAATCCCACTTTAACAAAATGAAAAGCAAAACTCTGTGTTTGTATTTTCTTCTGCTGGAAATGGGATGGAAATTGAAACATTACTCAGGCACGCTTTTGTTTCAAAAGAATTATCTTTTTGTTTTAATGGAACAATGGTGGAAAACAGGGTTTGTTCTGATTGTAGACTAAACCTGTTCTCTTAAACCTGCAATAATCCTGCTGGAGTTTAGGCACAGTGGGTAGGGGATGGGGAGGGCCCAGTTTGGCTCTGTCTCTGCTGAGTGCTCTCCCCAGCACTGGAAGGGAGCAGCCCTCTCCTGCCCCACTGTCTGCTCCAGCCACAGAGCTTGCTTGTTGTTCTCTAACTTGTTGGATTCAAAGACTGACTCACCAAAATGCACAACAAAATATTTGTAAGTTCCTTCCCTGGAAAAGAAGGTTGGCCCAGGAAGAGGGAGCAAGGTGATGAGGTGAGTAAAGAAGGAGGAGCAATGAGTCTGCTTCAATTTACACAGGAAAAATGGAACAGGACAAACTTGACCTTAAAACAACTCCTTTAAAAACATGCTGTTTCAACAGTGGAAAAGTAAAGCTTTCTGGATACAATCAAGAAAATGATGTTGAGCTGAGGGAATACCATTTGGGGGAGCAGAGATTTTGTCCTCTCAGGGTGGAGAGAAAATGTTTCAGGTCACTGGTGGTGCATTGGGACACCTCAGCTTTGCCAAGAACATCTACATTTTAAAGTTCAGCACAGAGCCAAATTGCATGAAAATAGCAAGTGTTTGAAAATTCTCTGTGGAGCTAAGGCATTACAAAACCCAAAGAAAAACCCCCACAAACATAAATAACATATCTGAGGTTGGATGGATGGATGGATTATTTTTACAAAAAGCTTTGTTTCTATTCTTCAATCAGCAAAACTGTAGAAGGAGACAAAGAAGGAGGAGGAAGAACAACAAGTATGTACAGTATATATTGTTTATAATATAATAATGCAATACAAATTTTCAAAAGCTCTAACATAAATGTGACAGTGGAAAACTGAAAGAGCTGCTTAGGCATGGTTAAATTCTCCCAATTTTCCCACAGTAGGTCCTGTTTCCAAAACAACATTTTAGCAAAGAAACTTAACTCCAGAGAAAGTTTCAGCTTAAACCAAGATTCAGCAAAGCCTGGCAGGATGAGCAGTAAGGAGGCACCATCTGACTAAGGTCACCTGATGCTTCAGGACTGTATCCCAGGGAGCTCAGGAGCATCAGGCTCAGCCCTTCACAGGTTATTTGGGAGGAGAAGTGCTCAGTGGGGAAGCACATTTCCATTTCAAGTGACCAGCTCAAGGCCAAAATCAAAGAGTTCTGACCAGCAGGTGGAAGCTGGATGAGGTGACAAAGGAACCAGCATGAAAGGTGAGAAGAGAATCCAAAGAGTGAAAGGGAAAAATAGTAATAAATAAATAAATAAATAAATAAATAAATAAATAAATAAACAGCCTTCCCAAAATTTGAAAGGCAGATTCAAATTAGTGTGAAAGAAAGGAAAAATAAAACCCAGCCTGCCCTGGCTGACCCATGGATGTTGTCAGTGCTGGAAGACTGATTCCTGCATCCCTGTCTCTGAAAAGGCAAATCCTGCCCCTCATTAAAGTACCAAGGGCCCAAATAAGAATTTTATGCCAGCAAAGTCATCACAAGTTGTTTTTTTTATTATTATTTTAAATGAAGGAAACATCTATCAGGGCAAAACTTTATTTTTTTTACTGCTCTTACTATTATTATCCTTTTTTTTTTGGTTCAGGTTGTTGTTCTCCTGAGGGTTTTTATTAGCATTGTTATTATGCACAAACAGAACTGCCAAGGGAGAGTGTGAGCAATTCTCTCAGAACTGCAGATGAAAGTAATGGGCTTCTTAAATTCTTTATTTACATTATTGAACACAGGGAGAACAGTCTGTGCCAGGCAGTCATGTTCACATTTTAAAAGGACAGCTTGTCTATCCCTTCTATATTAACCAGAGGGCTCTCAGATCACTTCTGGCTGAGATGTCTTCCCTTGGCACCTTCAGGGATGGAGAACAGGTCATTCCCAGCTGGAGCCCAGGGCAGAAGCAGCTCTTCATCTCTTTTGCCTGAGGAGGCTTTGTCTCTGAAATTTTTTGGGTCTCAATTTCAGTACCAGCAGCTTTTCTGGAGATCAGGATAGGGAAAGAGGTTGTGTATGACTCTCTTCCTTTTCTCTCCAGTTTTCCACCTCTTCCTCCATCCTTTCTCAGCTTTGCAACATCAAGCTGAAATTTTAAATTCCAAAAGTGCTGTGGAATTTTCAATCTCAGAAAGATTGTCAAAGAAATTGCTTTTTTATATCTCCTAAGACTCCTGCAGCCCCCACAAACACAGAAAAATTCATAAACTTGTCATCAGAACTTTTCTGAGTGTGAATTATCCTAATCTGGAATTATGGCATTTTAATTTCGTTTTAAGTGGTTTCAGCTAGCTCTGTGAACTCTGTTTTGAATACCTGTGTAGTGCCTGAAACAGGAGATTTAAAAGCACTTCAGGAAAGTTAATGAATTGTACTTGCTGAGAACTGTGTCAGGAAGCACAGTGTTCTAATTTATATTCTTCAGATAAGGAAACCAAGTCCTGGTTTGGTTAAAATTCTTCTTCAAGGCTATGCTTTGAACCTGTAGCAGAAGAAGGAATAGATTTTGATGCCCAAAGAGCAGCCTGTTCTAGTGGAAGGCATTGCTGCCCGTGGCAGGGGATTTGGACTGGATGATCTTTAAGGTCCCATCCAACCAAACCTTCCATGGTTTCAATGTCCTGCCCATGGTCAACTTTTTCTTGCTAATCTTGAAGCAGAAGTGCTACCAGATGCATCAGCTATTTTATGTTTTAAACATAAAATTCTTGAATTCTTCTGGATTATCATCCACCTTCTCCCTTGCCACAAGCTGCTCTTCTTGCAGGTATTACCAGGGACACAACGCTCGGAGTCATCATAGGAGAGGAAAAAAAAGAAAAAATGGAAAAAAAATCAAAAGACTGTTCTTCTCTGCTATGTGCTGAAATGCTCAGATGATGTCCTGCCTTTCCAGGACATGGCTCAGCACCCTGCAGATTCACAGGCTGGCAGAAGATTTTAGGGAGAGCCCATGTCCAGCCCAGAGTCCCCACTGAGTGCTGCCTTCTGCTGCAGCCAGGAAGGGCTCAGCTCCCTCCCAGCCTGCAGCTGGTGACAGGGGGACACTGGGGACAGGGACAGGAACAGGGACAGGGACAGGAACAGGGGGGGCAGATGGCTCCTCTGTGCCAGGGCCCCGTGCTCGGCTCAGCACTGGCAGATGGACACCAGAGCTGGAACCACAATTACAGAGCACAGAGGGGCAATGGCTGGGCTGACACCACAGAGCTGATTCATCCCTGGAGTAAAGCAGCCCTGCTCCAGGCTGGGCTCTGTGCCCATTCTGGATTAATAAGTATTTTATATTCAGGATGTATTTGCTGAATTTAGGTAGTGCCGAAATATTGCAAGTAGTCATATGACCTGACCTCCTGATATGGTGAAAAGAAAAACAACAAAAAAGCCCCAGTAAACCATGTTTTCCCTGCTTGTGATTTATTCTAAGATCAGCACTCAGCAGACATCAAGAAACTCATTTTATTTCATAGAAATGTACCTGTCTTCCCTACCATAGAAAAGTTCTTTCCTTCTGTGTTTATTTTCAGATGTTTCTAATAACACTTTTTGGTTGAAAAATAGCAAACTGTCAAAAATGAAAATATTTGCAGTAAAGAGACAGTTTTCGTGACTTTTTTTATGTGAAGCAGAAACATTATTCCTTTTAAGATTGCCAAAATTTCCATTTTTTCACTTTGAAACAAAACCTTTCAGATTTCCCTTTTAAAATTACTTGTCTGTTACAAACTGAAGTAGTTTTTTAGAAAATGCCCAAATCAAAGCATGATATTTCAAAATTATTTAAATTATATTTTCCAGAGCTCAGTTTTGTGAACATTTTCACAATTCTGGCTTCTCATTCTGTCTGCAGATGAGACAAGAGAAGGTTAAAAAAAATAACTTTGCAAGACAAAGAAACCTTTTTCTCCCCATCCCACTGAAATGCTCTACTTTCTATAATACCAAGTGACTGATTAATCCTTCACACACAGGACAGGAACAGCCTCCTTGTGCTCTCAGGCTTGGAAAATCAAGCTTTTTGATTTTTTGGAGGTTGGGATGTGCAGCTGTAATTGCAGAGAGCTGCTGCTGCCACCCTCTCCCACAAGGAAACACTGCCAGGAAGCAGCTCTGGCTGGAATTGTGTCCTTTCAGTTAATTCTGTCCCATTCAGCTTAAAAAGCACAATCACACCAAATCTTGGCTCTTCCCTTGGTGGCTTTAGGATGCTGGAAGTCACATCCAAGGAGAGGAGATGCTCTGGGTACAGGTGAATGAGGATGTCAAGGCTCTCCTGCCCACCAGGACCCAACCCTGGCAGACTGTGACTGTTTTTTTGGTTTTTTTTTGGTTTTTTTCATCAGCCCTTTCCCTCAGTGTAGTTCTTTGAGCTTCCTCCTCAGTGCTGGGTGTTTAACCCTTATCTGGGGGATGTTGCCTTTGAAGCAAGAACAGGTTATTGCAGTCAAAACACAGGGATTTGGTAAAGTGTGGGGAGAACCCTGTAATTCATCCTAAACTGGACACAGGGATGGTCTCTGTGTGCTGCCTGCTCAAGCCTTCCAAATGAACTGGCCATTCATTCTCCCAGTTTAACAGGAGACAATTTTGGGACCCTGCAGCCTGCTGAAATGTTCAGGATAGGGAATGTGTTAGTCACATCTAGGGCTTGGTTAATTTACAGTTTGGGATCCTGGGGAGGATGGGCTTTGAGCAGAGCAGTTTTCTGTCCATCAGCCTCCCAGAGCAGCTCCCTCACAGGAGTGTCCTCAAGAGATGTTTTAAGTGCTTTCAACACCAGTAGTGTTAAAAGTGAGTGTTCCCCTCTCACTTGTCTCAGCCACTCCATTGGCACCAAAAGAATTGCTCTTGGTTTACACTCAGGGAAGTAAAATCAGGCTCCTCCAACACCCCAGCACATCCTGAGGAAAGCACTGCAAACCTCCCAAGGAGAGCTTCCCTCTGACCAGTGCTCCAGCTGGAATGAGCCTCCCCTCTCCTTGCTCCTGCTCAGCAAATCCAGGTCAGGAAATGCCCAATATTTCCTCACCAGTAAAAATGAGACCTCTCAATTCCCTCTCTAGCCCTGATATTACAATGAAAAACATTGTGCAATTCTCTCTACACAAACCTCTTCTACTCCAGCAGCAGTGACTGCCCTTTCCTTCCATAGCATGGGGCTGCTCTGGGGCAGGGATGAACCCTCTGCCTCCAGAACACACACCTCCTTCTCAGTTCATGCACAGGACTCACACAGCAGAGCCAGGCTTTGGACACAGCTCCTGTGACCCAGGATTGGGACACAGCTCCTGTGACCCAGGATTGGGACACAGCTCTCCTGACCCAAGGTTTGGACACAGATCCTGTGACCCAGGGTTTGGACACAGCTCCTTTGACGCAGGATCTGGACACAGCTGTGTCCAAACCTGGACACAGCTGCTCTGGGGTAGGGATGAACCCTCAGCTCCTGTGACCCAAGGTTTGGATTCAGATCCTGTGACCCAGGATTGGGACACAGCTCCTGTGACCCAGGCTTTGGACACAGCTCCTGTGACCCAGGGTTTGGACATAGCTCCCTTGACCCAGGATCTGGACACAGCTCCTGTGACCCAGGATTGGGACACAGCTCCTGTGACCCTGATCTAGCAAATCCTGCTGCCTCCAGGTCTGCTGGGAATGTCAGATGTTCTGCGGACTCTCGCTCCTTTTCCAACTTGCTCTAAACCAAGGAGGAAAGCAAAGCTTTCAAGAGACTTCCAAAAGCCTTTTCCCTGCTCCCACCTCCACCTCCAGCCTCACCAGAGACAGAAGCTCTGCCATGCAGGAGCCCCAGCCTCACACTCAGAGATTGTTAATGAACACATTTTCTGCAGATAATTATAGGGACTGGCATATCGAAAGCACTTAAAACATCTCATTCTTTTAATTCATTAATTATATTGCAATTACACAATTCTCAGGCACTTGTTGGCACTTTGGAAATCAGCCATTCTTGGGAGATAAAGCTGGAAGGGGAGAGGAGAAATATGGGGGAAGAGGTGATTGGAAGAGTCAGGGACTCTGACAAGGCCAAAGGAGTCTGCACAACAGGTAACTGGAAACCAGTGCAGCTCAAGCCCCATTCCAGGGGCTCCAGGGATGTCTGGTAGCCCTGCACCTACACACTCCTGCAGCTGCCAGTATGGTTATTGCACACATGCTGCTGCAGAGATCTGCTTAGCATGGATTTATTTCCTGTTCTCACACCAAAGTCCCAGCTCTGCACACCTGAGGAGTCTTTTCTGGTGCTGTTCAATAACAATATTGACTTGGCCTTGGAGGGGACTCAATGGACTGGAATATGGACATTGAGGGGTCATTGCAAAAGCTCAGTGTAGATCCTGCAGAAGCTTCTGAAGATTCCCCTTCTGGTTAAAGTTCCTTGCTCCCCTGTCTTGGTTTGAAGGACAGGTGTCCACCAAGGAAGGTGGGAACCTCCCCTGGGATGGAAAATGTGACTGCCTTCCCTCCAAGTTATTAGAACTTTGAAATTACAGGGCTGTCAGGCAAAGCTGTGGGAAAAGGAATAACAGTTCAGCAGCTGCTCTCAGGAGCAAAGGCTCACTCATGGCAAGGAAGAAGCAGCAAAGGGCTGGACCCCATGCTAACAGTGAATTCTCCCCACAGCAGCAGCAATTCAACCTTCCCCCTGTGATGCCAAGAGCCAGAGAGAGCGAGGAGCTGAGCCCAGTTCCTCACCCCCCAGCCAAAATCTCACCATACCTCTGCTCTTCCCAAAAGAAAGCCCCCCAGCTAAGAGAGTGCAGCCAGCTGCACCTTCCCTCTCCTCCTCCCAGCCACATCCTTTGTCTCTGAAGTATCCCATCTCTTACACAACAAATGGGAGAAAATTCCCTGAGAGAAAGAAAAGACAAAAAAAAGGGAAAAATCCTAACCTCCAGCATCCCCCTACTCACAGGATGTGATGCAGGAAAAGGATGTTCCAGAGCAAGCCTGGTGTTTCCCAGCTGACCAACCACTTTATGGAGGCCATTATTGAGAATAATCATTATCAGTTCCTCCCAAAATTTGGAAAGGGCAAGAAAAATGCCTAAAATTATATTTTAGGTGACAACTTGGACTCACAGTGGATTCAAAGGACTAAGTAAATATTGATGAGCTAAGGAGGGTGTCCAAGGCCAGGCTGGATGGAGCTGTGAGCAACCTGGTCTAGTGGAAATTGTCCCTGCCCATAGCAGGGTTTGGAATAAGATGAGTTTTAAGATTCCTTCCAGCCCAAACCATGCTGTGATTCTCTGGCTCCTCAGAGGTGCTGTGAGAAGTTCACTTCAGCTGCAGAGCAGCCTCACCACAGCTGCATTCCAAATTTTGCATGGATGGGCTTCACTGTGTGATCCCAGCTGGAAGCCCCAGGATGTGTCCCAGCTCTGGGTCAGATAAAGCCTCACTCCAAAGCCCATGATCTCCATTAATGCTCTGCAGCAGGTGCTTGGTGTGGCAGCCAGGAGAGCAGGGAGCATCATCCCTGCCCAGACACAGCCTGGCAGTCCACAGGGCTACAACCCAGCAGTGACCTCCACTCCTCATCCCAGATGGAATTCAGCCCAAAACATCCCCCTGAACATGACAAGCAGGACCTTCACACAGCTTAAATGAGCAGAATTAGCAGGAGGGGCATTTGCATGCATGGCTTGGTCCCAGAGGGGTTTGGTCAGCCTTGTTAGTTCATATGGAAAAGGTAAAAAATGCCCTTTTTGCTGCAGGTGTTCCAGCAGGAAAGTCAGAGAGCTGGAAGGGGAATGCTCTGTACTCTGGCAGTGAATGGCAGAGCAGGGGAATGCTGCAGGCACCAGGGTCACTGGTGGCCAGTCCCTGA
Source organism: Peucedramus taeniatus (assembly GCA_013400575.1). Lineage (NCBI taxonomy): Eukaryota > Metazoa > Chordata > Aves > Passeriformes > Fringillidae > Peucedramus > Peucedramus taeniatus. The sequence continues at coordinate 192,158 of WBNO01030081.1, forward strand.
AAATACTGGGAATTTGAATTCCCCATAATTCCCACTTGTTTCATGTGGTTTTCAAAGAAAGGGAAAAATACACGGTGGAGTTGAGAGACTATTGGGCAAGTGCTGATCATTTCTCTCTCTCTCTCTCACTCCTGTTCTCCTGGGATGTTTGGCCTCTGTCTGAATTGGCTAATTTTGTATTCACCAACCACTCTGTTGGCTGTAGGGGAAAGGAGGAAACAAAAAAAAAGAAGATTAAAAAAAAAACAAAACTAGAAAAGAAAACCCTGATAGCAAAAACCTGAATGCAGCAAGCAAAGGGAGAGAAAAAGCTCTGTTTCTATAACATCTTCAAGACAAAAAAAAACAACAAAACTAGGAGAGAAAAAAGGGTGCTGGGATTTACCAGCAATGAGGACTTGGATCTCCTGGAATTCAAAGCTGATATTTTTCCCCTTGGACATCTCAATCTGCCCGTGCCTAAGTGGGACATGGCAAGGTGCAGCTATAGGTGTGATGTGTGACACACATGTTTAGATATTTGAAGCCAAATGTGAATAACTCTAAGGGTAAAAATAAAAACACATATGTGTCCATTCCTCAGGGTTTGTAGCATTAAGACTCCTGCTAATTGCTATTTTGGTCTCATTAGCGAAAGAAACATTCACTAAGCATATTCACACTGCAAATGGGATTCATAACAATTTGCTTGAGTCTGAAACCACTTGTACCTCCTCCTGGAGCAGAGCCAACGCCTATATTTAAACCCAGAGGCTGAGGGGAGCTGACACTGAGGCTGCTGTGTTTATTTATAGGCAGCTGTGTGTGCCGGGAGCCTGAGAGCTCCCAGGGCTTCTGGGGGCTCAGTGCCACCATCTCCCGGGGGCTTGGGACACTGGGGACACACCTGGCTCCACTGGAGGGGCACTCTGGGAGCCTGCTCTGGATAGTGAGGGTGCCTAGGTGGTAGATCCAGAGCCAAGCAGCTGTGTTTTCTTCATGTGATGGAGCTGGGCACAGGAATGCACTCAGAATCCCCTGGGATCTGCTTTGCACCCAGCCAGGCAGCTGGGCAGGGGAGGTGCCAACATCTGCCCAGTGCAGTGCCACATCTGCCCAGCCAGCCAGCAGGAGCAGTGGCACAGCACCCAGGGGTGGGAGAGCTGCCAAGGCAGGAGGAGGCAGCTCCAAAGCTCTGCCTTCAGGTGTCAGAGCAGCAGAACACCTGCGAGAGCAAAATCCCTGCACTCACCCCTCACAGCCCACGTGCCTGACTCCTGCCAAACCCCTTCTCCAGGGGATACTCTGTTTTGCTGCTTTATTCCTTTCTTCCTCTTCCTTTTGCTCTTTTTTTTTTTTTTTAATTTAATTTCCCCTTTTTTCCAAAGCCCTGCCTGGGAGTCAGGAGGGGGAGCCTGCAGGACAGCAGGGCAGGCATGAAGCTGCAATTGCTTCCTCAGCCACTTCAGTGGAAACACAGAAAGCTCTGAGGCTTCTCCACTGCTGCTGCACTCTGATCACTCTTACACAGGGATATTTATCCCTCCAGCCCTTCTGGGGGTGGCAGATCTCCAGTGGGGAGCTCAGATGAAGGCATCACAAGGAGGAAGCTCCTGGAGGATGTGGCAAGGAGGAGAAGTGGCATCAATCTGATGAAGTGCACCTGAAGCCCAGGTGACCTGGGGTGACATCCCAAGGACTGTGACTCGTGACATCCCTCACACAGCACTGCCACAGCTGAGCCAGGGAGGGCAGAAACCCAGATGGATCTGATCACACCAAACTGTTGGGCTCATTTCATACACTGCTTTTTCCTGAGCTAAAGGTGACACACAAAAACTGGCCTCAGTAGGAGGAGCAGGGATTCCAAAATAATTGGGGTGTTAAAAACATGCTGCTGCTGGAAGGGTCCCTGCTGTGGCCTGAGCTTGGGAGCTGCCATCTGAAGGACTTTGAAAGACAAGCTGGGTTTTCAGCTAAAGAGATTGGCCCTGTTTTTCAGAGTGTTTTGTTCACTTAATGTTTTTAATTATTTCTTTTCCTCAGGCAAGCGAAAAACCTGAGGATCAACAAGTCTCTGTTCTCAGTAATGCTCAGGCAAGCTCTGGGAGAGCTTCCATTTGTCTTTTTTTTTTTTTTTTTTTGTTCCTGGAGCCTCTGAACAGATGTATCTCTATCAAATTTGGTTAGGTTTTTCTGACTCAAAAAAAAAAAAGTTGCTTTTTTTGTTGTCTTCCCTGTGGAAAGCGAGGAAGATTATTTTTCAATGTTGTTGAAATATTTCAGAAGAAAAGGAGAAAAGGAGGAGGGGAGGGGGAAAGCACAGTATTTTCTTGACATGTCAGTTAGTTAAAATCTAAACTGAAGTCTGTCCTAAGCAGAGCCTGGAGACTACTAAATCTATAGCTAAGTCTGCCTCAATCAACTCTGCCCTGTAGGCAGGATAGAACCAATTTTATAAAGAAAGAGGTAGAAATGCTCGAAAACCTGAAATTTTAAAGAGATTTCCATTAAAAATTCAAATTTGGATGAATAAATCCACTCACATAAAAGACATGAAGTTTTTGCCTCCTCTTTTTCTATGGCTCTGCTGTTGCTGGAATAGATTTAACTCTGTTAAATTTAATTCTGAGCCCTCCTCAGCTGGGATATGGGGGCTGCTCCCCAAGGTGGACCTATGACAGCATCTCTGCCAGCAGTGGAGTTAATTCAGCAGCAAGGAGGGATTTTGTGAAAATCCTGGGTGGGCAATCCTGGGTGGGCTCAACAGAGCCCTTGGCAGAGGGGACAGCTGGTGGCACGAGGAAGGGTCTCTGTCCTGGTATCATCTGTTGAGTGGGATAAAAATATTTCTGAATGCAAGGAGAGAGACCATAAAGGAAGGCTCAGCTTGAAGATTCATAACAATGCCTGGGATTTAGGGAGAGATGTCACCTTCCAGACCCTAAAGGAGCTCCAGGGCAGCTGGAGAGAGACTTTGGACAAGGGCCTGGAGTGACAGGACACAGGGAATGCATCACACTGATATTGGCAGGGCACTGACACAGAGTAGATTTAGTTGGGATGTTAGGAAGAAATTCTTCCCTGAGGGTGGTGAGGCCCTGGCACAGGGTGCCCAGAGAAGCTGTGACTGCTCCTGGATCCCTGGAAGTGTCCAAGGCCAGGCTGGATGGGGCTTGGGGAAACCTGGGGTAGTGGAAGGTGTCCCTGCCCATGGCAGGGGGTAGAAAAAGATGGGCTTTAAGACCCTTCCAGCAAAAACCTTTCAATGATTCTACCCAGTTGTGAGGCATTTTGTGAGTCCTTATTCATGCAGGAATAAACTGGAGAATGACTACGGAAGGAATTCAGAATCCACCTGAACAATGCAACCCTTCCACGTAATTCCTACCAAAAAGTCATTTTGATTCCAGAAGGTTTGGAGTAAGTCACTCTTGGGTAAGTCACACTTTTGTCAGGGGAGGTTTAGGTTGGAGATCAGGGAAAGGTTCTTCCCCCAGAGGGTGCTGGCACTGCCCAGGCTCCCCAGGGAATGGGCACAGCCCCGAGGCTGCCAGAGCTCCAGGAGCCTTTGGACAGCACTGCCAGGATGTGGGAACCCAGGACATCCCTCCAGCTGCTTTGGATGGGCTGAGCCCTGGGCAGGGGGCTCAGAGGGCTTGGCACAGAGCCCAAGACCCTTTTGCCTTTGAACTCGAGCCATGGAAAAAATTACCAACTTTATATGAAGATTTACAAACCAGGGAAAGTAGAGCAGAATGATTAGCTTATCACAGGGTGGAGAAACAGAATGTTAAGATTTTTATAATAAGGGTACAGGGGGGTCAGGATGGAGGAATCTGGGTGTGCATTGTCCTCCTTCTTTCTTCTTCATGGCCTCCATCTTCTTGGTGATGGTGGAACCTTGGGATTGGTTTAGAGTAGAAACTGACTGTCTAACACAGGTGATGGGTATTGGGGATTAACTGTAAATAATGTCTGTGTAGTTTATGGTATAAAAAGACAACACAGCCCCAGGGGTGGGCAGTGTGCCTTGAGCTGACCTGCTGAACACATCTGGGCTGGCCAGGGAGAACATGTTAGAGATAAGAGAAAATAAACAACCTTGAGAACCAAAGCCAAGCAGCTCTGACTCTTTCTTCGACCATCTGGCTGTGAAAAGGGACTCTTGGGAGTGTCCTAATCAGGCAAATCCTGTGACCAGGGATGCCCAGGGTGGGATTGTTGGGGTGTCTGGGCAGGGACAGGGGCTGGGCTGGGTGATCCTGGTCCCTCCTCACCCAGGACACTCCATGATTCTGTGATTCTGTCCTGGACGTGCATTTAAGGCTCCCAAAGATCCCGGTCTCAGAGAGTGGGAACTGAGTTTCCCCATAAAGAACTATGAAAGGAGAAATAAAGCTTTCAACCACAGCCAGCCCTGGGGTGAGGAATAAATTCCAGTCCTACAGACACAGCCTGGCACAGGAATGATCATTATCATTGCAGATACACAGACATGTCATCCCTTTAAACCATTTTTCTTTTTACATGCAACCAGCCTGTGGAAATCAACTGCACTCACTTAAGGAAGGCAACACTTCCAAAGGGGGTAATTCAACACTTCTGGAGTTATAATTGTTTCCAAATGCAACATCTTTTTCCTATAACACAAATAAACACTTGCTGGTAATGGTGTGCTTTGTTAATTACAATGATTCTTAAAATCTTCCCTAAATATGCATTATATTACAGCAACAATATTATAAATGAGCATCAAGTGACATTCATATCACCTATTAATAGCTGGAGGGTTTGGACAGGTGGGATTATGGGATTTATGCAAATGAGGAATGTGTTCTATTATAATTTTAGTGGATCTTCTCTGTAAACTTCTGCTGTGCTGAATTAATGTCTACAGTGCATTTCCTTTTTTTTATTTAAAAAAGAACAGGAAGCCACTTACATATATTAGAGGGAGATAATGAATTATTATTCAAAAGGTAGGTTTGTTGCACTCATTTGCATATAATGCTTAATTTTTACAGAATATTTCATTCTAATGCATGCAAAAATGATCAAAAAACTCTCCAAATATGCTAATGTAAATTCTATTGCAAGTCCATTGCAGCCTTTATTTCTGGAACATTATTATAAAACATTAAAAAAAGGGAAAGCTCAACATTAGAATAACCTTTTTAAAATATAGCAATTGTTCTGATTTAAGTGGTGGGTGAAACTCCCCACACATCTCCAATTATTGAAAAGGCTTGGACAAAAATACCCGTGCTTGTGTGGGATAAGAAACCCCAATGAAATCGAGAAAAAGTCATCTAGGGTTGTAATTGGCCCTTTTATTTTTTTTTTCCTTAAATTTTTCAGTGGTTGGTGTGCTGAGAGCTGCTGAGGAACAGCTGAGCTGGGTTCTCCCTGAGCTGTGGGTGGGAGCTGGGAAAGCCCTGGATCCAGCTCACCTGGGGGCCACAAAACTCTGTGGGATCAGTCTTTCAGGAGGAATTTCACCACATTCCTTGAGACAGACAATTAGGGGACACTCATCCACTAAAGATACTGTTGGATGTTCCAACCCCACCATCAGAAAATCCTCACTGGCTCCTGCTTCTCATCTCTGAACTTGTTCTGGTGCCTGCAAGGTCCTACACCAGCACCATGAAGGGAAAAGGGGATTAAATTAAACCAGAACCCAGGACAAAGGGGTGGGACAGCCCTCACCTGCACTGGCAAGGGCTGGGCCAGGTGGTGAGCACCTGGCACAGGTCTCCTCTGGGCTCCCAGGTCCCCTTGTCACTGTCAAAGACAAGAGCAGAGCTCAGGATTTCCACTGTGCATCGTTCACAGTCCATTCCTCCTGCTCATTCTTCTTAATCTGCTTTATAAATCCTTCTATCAATTATAATGGCTGTAATTAAGTGCCCCATCCTGGATTTACACACTCACACCTGCCCACATCCACCTGAGCAAAGCTGGCATGACCCTAAATCCATTCCATCCTTAAATGTCCTCTCCATTTCCTTTTCCACAGAGTTCACTGACAGGCTTTGAGAGCCTATCTTGAGGCATCTGCTGCTGAAAACCTTCCTTCCCTGTCTATAATTAAAGACATTATTTTACAGCATTCACATTTTTACAAGCTGGCATCATTTCTGTCCATAAAAGCTGGGCTACTTCCATCTCTCCCTCACTGCATTCCTCTTGTTTAACTTCAGTGGTTCTTATTCTGGGAATAATACCCACGGCTATTCTGCAGCCACAATTATTAAGCCAGGGCCTATAAAAGGAGATGAGTTTTGGATTGCACCTATAAATGATGAAATGTGGCTTTCTAATGCTTTTCAGTGACTCCAAGCCCTGTGTTAGAGGAACTCCACAGCAAACAACCTGCACCCATGCCCTGTGGGTTGGTGGTGAAGGTCAGCAAAGCTTTTTTTGGGCACGCTTGGAACGGGGAAATGAGAGACAACAGCCTCCACTTGAAATCATTCCTGCCTGTTCCAGGCAGTAGAGGAGGCCTGGGGAACAATACACAGGAAATTAGACATGCTGAGGAGGTCTAGGCAGCCTCACGTTGGACTTGTAAACAAGTGTGTGGGAGAAGGAATACAGAGTGCCACGCATGGCAGTGTCTGAGAGCAGTGATCACAAATGTTAAACAAATAAGGAATTAGAATGGCATTTGTTTGAGTTCACTGTATGGATTCTATTCATGTCACAGCTGCCATGAACTTATATATCTTCATTTATTTGGGAAGGGTATATGCCTAAAGCATGCTAAGTATACCTGAGAGTGACAAAACACGGAGGAGAGATGTGAAAAGGGTTGTGGGGTTCCTAACTGATAAAAAAAGAGAATGTTTCTGGTACTTAGTTGAGCAGAATAATTGCATGTAGATTTTTCTTTTCTGGAGTTGAATATGAAAAAGAAAGAATTCAAGCTGAAAGACATAAAACTGGAAGTGAATGTGTTTCCAACTTTCTTCCTAAGTGAGACTTTTTCTTACAGACACCTGGGCCCAGATTCTCAACTGGGCACTGTCAGAGCCCTCACCTTGGAGCTTCCCAGGGAAGAGAAACAGAAACACCTGGAGAGGGGCAGTGCTTGCCTTGTGCAGGCCCCTCCACCCTGGCATTGCTCCCTTCATCAAAATCACTGATGAATCAGGAGCTGCCAATGCAGTTCTCCCCAGCTGAGACAGAGTGGGATGGGGGATTCCTGCCCCATCCTTTGCTTTGGGAGCACCAGCACTCCCAAGCACTCAGAGCAGATAATCCTGTTTGCTTTAACCTTGCTGGAAGCACTCTGAAGCTGCCTTGTTTTCTCTCCATGCTGACAGCTCCTGGCTTGGTCTTCCAGCCCTGTTATTACATCCCTGAACTCTCAGTCCAGGGCCAAACACCCCTGGAAAAGGGGGAGAATTGGGGCTGCCTTGCTGACAGGTGGGGGGATGACTCCCAGCCTTGCCATGCCAGGGAGCAGCAGTGTTGAAGAGATTAATTTCTCTTCTCTATTACCCTAAATTAGCTAAACAAATCCCTTGCTATAGCTGTCATCCTGATGTTCTGCATGCAAATTCTTCCTAATGAGCGAGCTCCCAGCTGGGGGCAGGATCCTGCATCCACTGAGATCCTTCATCCATCACTTTTGAGGCACCTGATGGACACAGGGACATGGGGAACACTGGACAGAAGGCAAATCCCTCTGCCCTGCCCCCAAAATCTCCACCTGCAAAAGAAAGAAAGAAAAATACCTCACCGCCAAGGAGATGTTGGGAAAAGAAAATACCTCATGGTATTTCCAAAAGAAAAAAAATACCTGATGGCCAAGGAGATGTTGGAAGCTTTATGGAGGGAAGGATTGGTTTTATGGAGGGTTGTTTTGTTTTTTCCCAGTGGGAATGATTCAGGTGGGCTTTGCTGGTGAACCCTCAGTTTCATTTGATTCCACTTACCCAAGTGCAAAATCCTAGCAACAAAATCCATCCAACCTTCTTCAGAAGACTCAGTGAAAAGGGGTTTTCAGGAAATAAAATTAATTTATTTCTGTGTTTTCCATAGAAAACAGTGATTTCTATATTAATTGTTACAATGTTCAAACCAAAAGTTTTTCAGTTTCAAAATGAAAACATCTCAGTGTTCACTTTCTTTTACAAAAAGAAAATATTATTACTTTCCACTAGAAAACAAAGAAGTAAACCCTTTGCCCCAACTGGATCCATTCCTCCGCTGACACCCTGAAGGAGTCACTTCACCTGCAGGTCACTGAGCATCCTCCTGGCAGGATCACTGCAGCTTTCCTGTCTCCCTCACTTCTTTCTCCCCTCAGTGGACACACAAAAAATAAACCCATTCATGTAAATCAGGATCAGCTCATAACAAGCTTCTTACCTGGACTAAGGGGTATGAAACACAAAGCTTTTATCTGTACCTATAATTAATGATTAAAAAGTTAAATATCCTGTGGTTTCAGGTGCCTTAATAAAAGTGCCTATAGCAAACAGTCTCGTACTTTGTATCAAGCCCAATCCCCAATGTTTAATCTTTACAGTAAGAGGGGAAAAAAAAAAAAAAGAAACAAACAGAAAAAAGGTAGTATTTTTTTTCCCTCATAACTCAAAGTTTGCCCTCTCCAGTGCAGCACTCAGATGCTGTGTTGACAGCTGGGGCAGCCCAGATCATGCTTCCTACCCAGCACATTTGTGATGCTGGTTGAAACTCCTGAAATGTCTCTTTGGACTGGTAAAACACAGATTTGAGCTTGTTTAGCCCTGGGGCACTGAAACTGGGTTCTGGTAACAGCAATTCCTGATTCCTCAGTTGCACAGGCAGCCTGGCCTGGAAGGAGAGGCTGGGAAGCTCCGTGATGAGGAGGCAACACACGAATCCAGCAGCCCTGGGGGAGTTGATGTTCAGAGGAAACGCTCTGGGGCTGTGACCAGCACATGCCCTTTAGTGATTGATACCAGACCCTCAGAGCTCTCTGCTCCTTCAGAATCTCTGTAAGCCCACAGAGTGCCAGAGCCTTGTAAAGAACTTCCATTTCCCAATGTTACCTGAGAGATTTTTTTGTTGTTTTGAACTTGTCAATGTGGTTTTAAATATAGGAAAGAATGGAAGGCAATAAGCCTTGTTTTGGTTGAGTTACTTCAGAGGTAGGTACTGGGTTTTTCAAGCAATCCTTCCCAAATGCTTTCTAAAAAGGCTGGATATTAATTTCTCTCCTTCTTTTTATTAAGAGAGAAGTTATAACCAGCATTATTTATTAACTGATGTACCTGTTCCCCTGTGATCCTGTTGCCATGAGTGCTAGTGTCATATTTATTAATCAATCTGTCAGAAATGGTTATGTCAGCACAGACAATGCAGTTTCCTCTGGATGAGACCCATCTCCTAAAGTTTTGAACTTCACTATTCAAAGTTTAGAAGAAATAACAAACCTTCTGGAGCAAGTGTCACAACCACTCACTGTTCCTTTGTTAGAACCCCATGGAAATATCTCACTGACTTCCATTGATGTCAGTGGACACAAATATAAATCTGCTAGAAATTTCTGATGTAACTCCAGGTATTCTTTTGCACCCAGAGTACCCAACAGCCTTCCCTGAAGAACAGCTCAGAAGAAAATTTGTGGTTTATTAACTCTTTTCTCCAATAAGGAATTTCCATTACAAAAGCATTATGGTAAAACCTCAGGGGATATTTGTGTATATTGCCCAGACATATGTGCATACATGTGTGCAGAAGTGTCTCTTCTGAGCACCTGGAGGCCTTTCAACAAAGTAACAGGAACAGCCAAACCTGGACAAAACAAGAGAGTCCATTGGGAACAGCCTGAGATCTGTTCCTGAGCCAGGATCAGCCACAGCAGCTCAGGGAGGAATCCAAAGAGAAATTCGTGTCTTTGTGAAGCTGTGATTAAATATTCAGCATGTCCAATGGGAAACCCAAAACAAAGCAGCAAAACTTCATTTCTTTTCTGATTCTGTTCAAATACAGGAATCTTTGATGGCAAGGTAGAATTCCTAGTGAAATCTTTGGAAATGGAACAGGTTCTGTCGGTTTTTGGTTTCTTTTTTTTACTTTTGTTGAGGTTGGGATTGAAGTTTTTGAGATAGGATTTCGTGTTTAGGCTCAGATGTTTATTTTTTCTTATCTATGTAACAGCCTCACAGGTAGTGTGTTCTCTAGTGTTTCAATAACAACGCACAAAATTGTTAACTATTTTTTGTTACAAGGTCTTTTAAGGCTAAACTATTTAATTAAGAAAGGACACTAAAATTATTTTTATTTTTAACTCAATAACTAATCACTCAAAGTCTGCAATGTGGACTTTTTTGTTTAATTACAAAATACCACCTAGACTCATGAAGAAGGAGGAAAAAGAAGGTGAAGAAGGACTTTTAGCTTCTGCCCTAAAACTTCTATCTTGCTCTCTATATATTACTATATTCTAAAACTCTAAACTTCAAGTTTTCTACTCTTTGATATTACACACTTCTAATTAAACTCCACACCCAAAATCTTAGTGCTTTCAATCAATTTTGGAAGCTTTTTCTACAGCCTCAGGTCAAATACAGTGCTCTCTTGGGAGTTAGATTCTGTTAGCACAGAAAGTCTAAAATTCTCAGCATCCAGAACTCCAAAAGGCTCTTCTGACAGGAGATGCAGGAAGGAGGAGGATTATGCCCGCTATAAAATAATGACTTCACATTTGATCGTGGCACAGCCTCTTCCTGAGAACCCCAAAATGCTGAAGGGGCTGCTTAGCCCCTTCCATCCATGGATTCCATCCATCACGGATGAGAAGCCACGTTTCCCATGGGGAAGGCCGTGTTTATCCAGGAAATGTGACTCTGGAAGACAACAGATGGCAGTTGTGGGGCTCCAGTGCCAAGGTGGCACTGCCAGTGCCACAGCCCGTGCCAGCTGGTGGCCAGGCATTAGAGGCAGATGTAACCAATTAGCAGAGATTCCCACTCCTCAGCCACTGGCTGGGGCTGCCGTGTGTGACATCAATGCATGACAACAAGCAGGACTTGTCCAAAGTCCTTCACGGGCCACCGGCACCACTCTGACACAGGGAACCACAAGCTGCTTGAAAAGGCCAGTGCAGCTGGACCAGAACTGCTTTTCACTCAAAACAGGCATTTTTAATTCCAGTCTTTTCATCTAAACATGTCATTTAACTAAAGGGTTTTGTGCACAGGGAAATTTCTGGTCAGGAGCAGATTCTGATTGCCAGAAATTATTGAGGTGGAGAGATGGGAGATGCTGTTTCAAATTCATGATTCACACCTGGACTTCTGTTTAGGGGTTCATCCCAATGGTCTCAACAGCCTTTTAGAAGCTATTTCTGTAGACTTCCTATAGATTTTTATAGACTTTTCACCAGAAAGAAGTTGTTTTACAGTGGCAACACAGCATAAATGTTTACAGCTTTTGAGGGCGTATCCCAATATCAGCACTGCAACTCCTTTGGATACTTTAGACCTCATTCTATGGCAACAACACACAACAGACGTTCTCAAAATTAGTTTTCCTGAAAGTCCTCTCTGGCCTTTGGAAAGCCATGGACATGAACTTACCAACTCAGCAGCCATGATTTCATAGCACCTCTAACATTTGGGCAGATTAAGACCAGGTGACACCAATTACTGGACTAAAAAGAAAGGTTTGCCACACAGTGTGATCTGGAGAATGGCAGCAAATGGTGAGCTCCTGGGGAAAGAGAAGCCCTTTCCATCTTTGTGCATCACAGAGCGTTGAAATGGAGCCTTCAGCTGCCACAGCAAGACACCAGTCAGACAAGGAACTCAGCACAGAGCTGATCAGCTGAACTGGTGAGAAAAAGCACCTGGAAGCCCTGCAGGAATGGAGGATTGGCCATGACTCCCTCCAGGTGTTACCCCTTGGAGCAGCAGCCACAGGGTGACCGTGGAAGGGGGGGACTTGCCATAGCTGTCACTGCCCTGAGCTCTGAATGATGAAGCTGAAGGATTGCTCCCATGAGAAAATGCATATCCACACCATTTCCAAGCATATCCCAATCCAAAAAGAAACCAGAGCCTCAAAGAGGTTTGTGACAGCAAATAATCATGGGAAAATTTCTGGCGGTGACCGCAGGAACTTCCCAAAATTTAGTGGCAAACAAAGCGTTAATGGAGTCCAAGAAAGGTCTGACAAACCCAGCCTGCCTGGTCTGAGAGGCTGCTGGGCACTAATTAGGGTGATAAGTGAGGTGAGAACTGGACTGGATGCCCACTTGGGCTCTGCTGGGGCAGCACTTTGCCTCAGGGTATTTATTTATCAGACTGTGGATCAGGAGTATCCTAAGAGGGCAATTACCCAGAGAAAGAGAGGATTTCTAACACTGCCCATCAATGAGCTAAGAGATCCTCAGGAAGGATTAGCAAAAAATGAGGGATTATCCATGAAAGCAACTGAGCTTGTTGAAAGTCTGTGTTTTCAGGGTGTAAAACAGCTCTCTCACTCATTTAGGAGGAAAGCTCTTACCTCTTTGGGGTGTATTGCCTGTGAATTGGAGGAGATTTTGTTCTGTCAGCACTCAGACACCACCTGGCACAATGGGCTTTCTGCTGTGTTCGAGAAGGGGTAGAGTAATTAAAATTTATTCCCCATTATATCCTGTTTTAGAAGTTCTTTTAAACAGGAAAAATCAATTAAATTCGATGTAAGAGAAAGAGATCTACATCTGACCTCTCTCTCCTGCCATGTAGAACTGGTTAATCCATTGGAGTCAAAGGGAATAACCTTGTGAAGTAAATGGGCTCAGAATATGACCTGACATGAGTGTGCTGGGGGTTGGGATTGTTCTGGAATGACATCAATGTTCTGAAGAAAACAGTGCCAATTAAGTGCTCTGATCCAATTTACATGCCCGTGGTGTTACCTTTGACATCTGCTTTCAACAGTACCCTTGAAATGACTGTTTTCCCTTGTGAGAGACAATTTCCAAACATTTTTATTTAGATATGATGAACTTGAACATCACGAGGAGGTGGAGCTGTTGCACACTGTAGTAAAAGCTTTCCAGCCATCAAGTTTAATTTTTTCTCTCCATGTCCCTTCCTCCCAGTCACAGCAAATGCAATTCCTTGTATGACCACTGCAATGGAATTTTAAGTCACAAGCCATTTGATGTGATAGCAGTGTGACTTCACTGAAAAACAGGAGAGATGAGAATTCCCCAGCAACCTGTCTGAACTTAGGCCAGAGCACTCAGCCATCAGTGACACAATATTCCAGCTGCAGTAAATAATATCAGCAGGAATTACTGCATCCAGCTCTGGGGTCCCCAGCACAGGAAAGATGTGGAGCAGGTCCAGAGGAGGCACCAAGATGATCAGAGGGATGGAGCAGCTCTGCTGTGAGGAAAGGCTGGGAGAGCTGGGACTGTTCAGGCTCTGGGGTGACTTAATTGTGGCCTTCCAGGAACTGAGGGAGCCTGAAGGAAGATGGAGAGAGACTATTTACAATGGAGTGACAGGACAAGGAGGAATGGTTTCAAAGTGACAGAGAGCAGGGTTAGATGGGATATTAGGAAGAAATTCACCCCTGGGAGGGTGGGCAGGCCCTGGCACAGGGTGCCCAGAGCAGCTGTGGCTGCCCCTGGATCCCTGGCAGTGTCCAAGGCCAGGCTGGACAGGGCTTGGAGCAGCCTGGGACAGTGGAAGTTGTCCCTGCACATGGCAGGGGTGGGACTGGATGAACTTTAAGGTCCCTTCCAACCCAACCCCTTCTATGATTCAATGAATGGAGCCTCTTTCGATACCTACAGAGTTTTTAATCATTTTGCTCTTGGATGGCAAATGTTCCATTGGAGATACAAAACTCAGCTTTAGGGCAGACCTGGAGACAACCAGGCTTCTGCAGAAGGAGTTACACAAGTGCTTTATATTGTTTACATAGCAAATATATTTATATTTTCTACCCTTTCTCTGTGTGCTTACAGGGCCCCCCTGCTTCTCTAAATGAGGGAAAATTGCAAATACATGGAAATCAAGGAAGTAGAGTGTGAAAGGGAGTTTGAGAAGCAGCACAGAAGGACAAGGAAAACCAAAGACTGTGAATTCACTCCCAGCTGATGCTGAAGTGTTTTCACCTCCAACCCATTTCTGTGCCCAGGACTCACTGGGTGGTCAGAGCTGGCATGGGTGAATTGCCACGGATAATTGGGGAAGGGAAATTGGGAAAGCATTCACATCTTTACTCTGATGGGAAAAGCTTATGTGCTCATTGGGAAGAGTGTGGGGAAAAGAAGACATCCCAGGTGACATGCACAGCTGTGAGTTTCCCTCTCACCATCTCTATTCCAGGCCCCTCAGGAGAGTCATTACCTCCAATTTAGCTTCCTGCATGTCAGCAGAAAGGCTGCAATCATTGGCTGGGCACAGGCAGGGCAGGCCAGGCGGGTGGTGGGACCTGTCAGGGTGTCACTTCATCTCTGGCACACTCTGCTAGAGGCTGACAGCAGTTTGCCATCACCACTGCAGGCCCAATTATCCCTGCATTCCAGGGACAAGCCCCAGCCAGCTTCCCCCTTTCCTCACCCACTTTCCCTTCCCGTAAGGATCATTAAAATGATCACACACACAGAGTGATGCCATGATAATTTTTTGCCTTTTGTTTATATACCTCTTATATATTCTCAGTCACCTTAACATGCATACTTGTAATTCCTTAAGTCTAATAGCTTAACATAGTCCCAGTATTTTGATAAGCCAGAAAACCAAACATCCCAAAAAACCTCACAATTAGAAGCTGAAAAGCCTTACATTATCTTGAAAAACCAACATCCCCTGCAAAACACATCCTATAAACTGAGATTAAACCCACCTAAGAAAAAATACTTTGAAATAGAGACATGTCATGCTATTCATTCAAGCCTCTCATTGGGGCATCTTTGTTAGATATGATAATTTTCAAGATCCATAAAATTGTGTATGTGATCTATCATGTGTGTGCATTTCAGCATTTTCCACCTTGGTGAATTATTACACCATAAAGATCCTTATTAAATACTGATATTAAAAAACCCTTATCCCTTAACCATGTCTGGCTCTTAATTTTAAGAACAAGGAATAGGCATCAAGACACACACACACACACAGACACACAGACACACACAGACAGACACACACAGAGACACAGACACACAGAGACACAGACACACAGAGACACAGACACACAGAGACACAGACACACACACAGACACACACAGACAGACACACACA
>WBNO01030081.1:207764-243941 GCA_013400575.1 Peucedramus taeniatus
ACACACAGACACACACAGACACACACAGACACACACACACACACAGACACACACAGACACACACACACACACAGACACACACAGACACACACACACACACACACACACAGACACACACACACACACACACACACACACACACACACACACACACACACACACACACACACACATGTAGCTGCTCAGCTCAGCTCAGTGCATTAAGCCAGTCCCAGCTGTGGCTTCCTCAAGCCTGTCCGACATTCAGTACTGGACTGGAGCAGGGGAAGATGGACTTTTTTCCTGTTTTAGAAAACATGAGATGTTAAAGGCTTGTGTTTCCCCCTGGGTTTAATTACACTGAATGCATTTAAACTCCTCTAATAAGTAGTAAATCTCTGAAAATCTGCAGAACAGAAGAGGGCTTATCACCTTCACACAAGGTAGGGGGAATCTTCATCCTAGAGGGATTTCTCCAGCATTTACAGAGGAGGTTTCTACCAACCACTGTATCTTGGTCTTCTTGTCTTCTCCATTCTACAGCAGGATTTTGGAAGAGTTTTGAAGTTCCCTGTCACTGATTATGCTCTTCTTTGCCTCTTGGGCTCCATGCATCTATGGGTCAAACACTCTACTCCCAGTGCTGAGGAATTCAGGCAGCCAGGGCTCTGCTGCTCACAGCCACCCCACAATCCTTTCCTTTGGGCAGCAGGGTCTGGGGTCGGTCACCCACTCACACTTTACATCTGCCTGTCAGCTGGAGGAGTGAGCTGTGCTCCCATGCCCAGGGTTGCTTTTCCACCTCCAGCCTGTGTCCATTTTGTCCTGAGAACATGGAGTTGTTGTCGCCCTGCTGGGAAATGAGATTGTTATTCAGAGCAAACCTTTTCTTTCCTATTTGTAAACCCCCTGGCCTTTGAGAATATTAACCAGGCTATCCACTCCTTTCTATCCTGCTCCTTCTCACCTTTCCCACCAAACCCTCTTTCTCTCTGGTTTTCCCCTCTTTCATTTTTTTTTTGCTTGCCACTTTTGTAGAACAACTTAAATGTCATCTTTCTGCAATTACCCACAGAAGAGAGAACTGAAAAGGAACATTCCCACAGGGGTCCCTGTCTTAAATGAGGCTTTTGTTGTTATAAATTGTTACTCAAAGCAGTACAAGCCTTTGGAATCACTCACATGATCCTGGTAAATGGGGCTTTGAATTCAGAGAGCTTCTTTGGAGTCTGCCAGCTTTTCTGGAGGTATAAAATCTGAAAGCATAATTCCCAGCAGCAGCAGCAGCCCCTTTCACTTAATGCTTTCTGTCACCTTGCCAGGCACAGGTGACTTTGAGGTGTGCCCACCACACCCTCCTTGACCCTGCACACCCTCTGGTCAGTGATGCTTTCCTTGCCCCTGCCTCAAGAGACCAGATCTGGGAGAAAACACAGTAGTGGGGTTTGGGAATTGTCCTGCCTGCCTTTGAATCTCAGTCCTGGTTTACCATAGATGTTCTCCATCCCAAATGGAGCAGAATTGCCTAGGGATTAAAGCAAAGGACTTGGCTTGAGGAGGGTCCCCTTGCAGCTCTGCTGATGTTTTAAATCTGCACCACCACAACCCATGTCTCAGTTTGCCCATCAGAAGTGCAAGGCAGTGGACAATATTCCAATGGAAGGGGGTAAATATCAGGAGCATTAACATGAAGTTATTTAAATCCCCTTTCTGGAGGGCTGGGAGAAACCTAAGGGTTGGCTAAACTCCCTAGTGAGCTTCAGCCCTTGCTTGAGGGTGAGCTGCAACCCTTGCAGCACCAGGACAGAAAGTGTCATGGGAGGGCTGAGTTTTACAGTTGAATTACTGGAAAAAACACTTTATTTTATTTTTTCCCCCTTCTTGCCATGTTTAGGGGTGGGAAGGTAAACGCTGGGCTTTGACAGGGTTATGGAGAGAAATCCCAGCAGCTGCACAAAGCTGAGCTGTCTCACTCCTGTGTGAGCCCCCCCAGAAACTGCTCTGGATGCTCAGTGCACAAAGCCAAGACCCACAGACCATGAAAACCCAGAGCAGGGACCCCAGAGTCCCCTGGGAATGGGGGTGGCATTCTCTGCCTGCTGCCAGGTCACAGGTTCTGTTCTGCTCCCAAGGAAGGAGCAGATGGGGCATGGGTGCAAAGCTCTGACAGAGCCAGAGCCACAAGGCCAAGAGGAGCTGCCAACCTGAATTAAACTGTATAATGAGGGTGTCACTCACTCCTGCACAGCTCAGGGAGGTGACAAGGCAGGGAGGCAGCCTGGCTCTGCCCTGCCACATGTACAGGCACACACCCATTTCTCCCTCCTCTCTTTGTGCCTCTCCCCTAACCAGAAAGGAAGACACAAAACCTACTGCATCTTCCCAAACAGATCACAAAATCAGTGTCCTTTGAAAAGGGGCTAAAAAAAGATATTAAACTTTAAATACCATTTCTTTCCATGCTGCTAAGCAGCTTATTTATCACAGCATGAGCCTACCTTAAGAGCTGTGACGACAGAAAGCTCTGCTGGTAATTACTGCAGGGAGCCAGCAGGCATAAATGAGTCACCACAATGCCAGTGTGCAGGAGACAAGGTAAGGGGACACAGACACACAGGAAACAAGGGTCAGCCAAGTGCTGTGCCTTGAAACCCTCTTGGGAGGAGATGCTGGGACATCTTATTTGTCTTGCCAGGAAGCAGGCTGATGGAGCTGGAGCTTTCTCAAAGATGCATCCTCAGGTTTCTGTCAGCTCCTCGGGAATGTGGTGCTGACTTGCCAGAGGAAAATGAAGCCTTCTTGGGAGAATGGTCCTCAGCTGCCTTGGTCTGTGCTTCCATGCAAGCAGTGACCTTCAGGAGTGGTGCTGGGCACAGCCAACCTTGGTTGGCTGCTGGCTGCCCTTCCCTGCCAGCTGGCTTCAGTGCTCCCAGTCCTGGAGTTGGGGATGGAGCCCTTCCATGGAATGAGGGACATGGGAGTGGATCTGAGGTGACACAACAGGACTGCTGGGAATGGAAGGCAGCTCTGCACCTTCACAACTCCTGCCCAGACACTGGAATATGTCCCCTGCTCCTGTGCAGTGCTGGAGCTGACAGTAGGATCAGCCCATGCCTTGCAAGAGGAATGGTTGCCCTGGGAAGAAGGGAGATCTCCTCCCCTGGTATCCTGGGGGATGGCAGTGCCATCCTTCCACCACCATCCCCCTTGGGAACTGATTGTAGATGTCATCCTCCTTTTCTCCTCTAATTGGATGCTGTTCCCAAAGCAACTTTCCAGGTGTTTTCAGGAGGATTTTACAGTTGGAAAAAAACAAAACAAAACAAACCAAACACAACAACAACAAACAAACAAACAAAAAAAAAACCAACAGCACAATTAAAACATTAGCAGGGCTTGGTGATGGATGGTGCACAAACAGGCACAATGCTGAAATTTCCTGGGCCAAACTGCTGATATAAATAGCCAAGATGTTGCAGAGGGAAGAGTCACACCATGAAGAACTGAGTTGCCCACATTCACCTCCTACTTCAGTGCTGAGGTGGGAGCAGGTCACGGATTTCCTGTATCCTGTCCACCAGGTTTCCTGGATCTGGGCCCAGCCTGTTCCACAAGATGGTGATTAAATGGGACACAGGCCTCGAGCAGTGTCTGATTTAGCCTCACACCTGATGGGCTTAGTCACAGCACACACTCATCTCCATAAGAACAGTGCCTGCTACCTGTGCTCTGACACATCCAATGTGGTCTTAAAATATCCCTGGGATTCTGACTGAACTCCTCTGGGATTTCTCCAGATCTGTCTCTCCTATCAAGTGCACCTAAATGACTGTGTTCTCTGATGGCTGAAAACTCTGTGGTCTGTCATCCCTCCTTGCCAGAGAGCTCTGGGCTCCTGCTGTCCCCACTATGGGGTCCATGTCATCCCTTCCTGCAAGCCTTGGCACTGTCTTTCTGCTGTGGCTGCTTGTCACTGTTGTATTAGGGATGGCTGAATGAAGCAACACATAGGCTCTAGGTCTTCAGGAGGCAATACAAAGTTTGTTAGAAAACCACATTCCCTTTATGGACAGTTATGATGGAATTGGACCTGATTGGTCATTAATCAACACCCCTCAAACCACTGGCTAATTAGGAACCACCCTTCTTGTAAACATCTTACAAGTAACAACAACACCAGCTGCAAAGATTAGAAATTGGTTTTAGCTCTTTCTCTGAGCAGTCTCAAAACTCCCCAGGACGATGCCTGGGAAGGTTTATCTGACTTTTTCCTCTGACCAGGATGTCAATATCCACAGCTTCTCCCAGGACCAGGTCTGGAGGCTGTAAAGACACACAGGCAGCCCTTGGCAGCGTGTCCAGCAGGAGCAGATGGAAGTGTAAAGTGCTGGAGAAAAGCTACAAATGGCCCAACAGGAGCAACCTGACGCGTTCTGGGCTTGCACACCATCAGTCAAGCTGTGAGGCAGCACTGGCTTCTGAAAGGGCTATTTTAGGTGACATCTCCTGGTGTTTAGCCCTCTCCATGTACTGGCCTTCCCCTGCCTGTGGAGATCACAGTTCACACAAGAACTGCTCATGTCCTTCCCTCCCATGAGGAGATAAGACAGAGCATCAGCCAGAGCCTCTCCTGAGCAGCAGGGAGAGCCTGGGCACCTCCTGTGAGCACCCCTTCCCAGGAACCACCCAAAGAGATTCTCTAGGGCATCAAAAGGTCTGAGGTTTCTCCCTGTCCTTCTGCAGAGCCGTGACCTTCAGGAGGTTGAGGAGGAGCAGAGCCATGTGGCTGCTCAGCTGGACTTGTTAATGGCTGTCCTGCTTCCAGCAGAGAGGCCTGAGGGAAGATGGCTTTGGCTCCAGAAGGAGAACGGGCTCTTTCCAGGGATGGTTATCGAGATGGTGGCTCCGTGCCATGACTTCAACCTGAGGTCCAGGCTGGAAACTTCCAGCAACCCCAGCAGGCAGAACTTGGGTCTAGCCGTGCCAGTAATGAGGTCCAGCTGGCTCCTTGGCCAGCAGCTACAGCAGAAACATTGCCAGGGGATGGTCAGGGCTGGATGGGCGAGGAGGACAGGAGGTGGAGAAGCAGGAGCACAGCACCCACCACCCTCACACTGCCTGTGCCTGCAATGAAATGTTCCTGTGCCATGGGCATGCAAGAATCTGCACCCAGCAGGCCTGGAGGGTGAACACAATTCCCCCCTCAGCCTTTAGAGCTGGAGGTTTGGAGATTTGCATTTGGAGATGATCTCTGTGATCAGTTTAGTCCTTTTCCAGCTCAGCCTTTACAGAAGCCACCAAGTCCCCATCCCGAGGGCCACCCCTCTAATTTCTGCTGCATTTCAGATCTTCAGAGCATCTCACATTGTCCCCCCCCTTCTCCACTCCCGGGTGTGATGGGGCAGAGGGGGAGAGCAAGGGGTTGTTCTGTGCATCACAGACCCTCCTGAGCAACACGTGGAAGAGGCAGGGACAGCTGTGGGGTGGAGGAACATCTCCATTTCAGAGGGAAAAGCCTCCTGCAGAGGCTGCACGGGCAGGAGGGAACGGGGATCGTCCCCTGATGTCCCCGGGACCCTCCAAAGAGCTGATCCTGCATTTTTCCCTGGCGGCCACCGGAGGGCAGCCCGAGGGAGGGAGCCGACCCCAAACTTCCCCCAAAAAATGCGGCTGGACGGATCAGGGGAAGCAGCAGGAGCGGTGCTGGGGGTCTGCAGCAGAGCAGAGGGGAGCGGGCAGCAGGGAAGCTGCTTTAGCTGCTGGAGGAAGTTCAGCTGGAGATGTGCAGGCTGAAATAGTTTAGTACTCTTTTAGGGAAAGGAATTTTATGTCTGTGCGATGAGGAAAGCAATTAGAGACATAATTTAATCAGTGTGTTTTAGTGGGAGCATTGAAAGACCTGGATGTGGTATCAGTGAGGAGCCACCAGAGCTGCCCAGCGCTGGTGGCCAAAGGGATAAAGCCAGGGAGCCACTCCCAGGGGAGGTTGTAGCCCCCAGCCAGGGCAGGGTCGAAGTTTTGACAGGGCAAATCAGAGTTGTCAACATTCCCTTCTTCTGAAACACAGAGTGAGCTGTGGCAGGATCTGGTGGCAGGAATGGAGCCATGGATTTTGAGCAAGGCATCACACAGCCCCAGTCCCTCACTTGCAGTGCAGTTTCCTGGGCTGTTTCACTGCAGCAAAGGCTTCTGCTGAACTGAGTTTTCCCTGCTTTGATTCTTTCTGCCATTTCCCTTGTTCCTCCCCAAAATCCCAGTGGCATAGGTGTAAACTTTTTTCCCCCATTAGCATCAAAATCTGCATTTCAGAGGTGGGTGACAGATCATGGGAAAAGGCTTAAGGACACAGGAAGGGAAATATGGAGGGAGGGAGGGAGGGAGGGAGGAAAGGAAGGAAGGAAGGAAGGAAGGAAGGAAGGAAGGAAGGAAGTGTCAGAAGGAAGGAAGGAAGGAAGGAAGGAAGGAAGGAAGGAAGGAAGGAAGGAAGGAAGGAAGGAAGGAAGGAAGGAAGGAAGGAAGGAAGACTTTATTTCTATATTTGGAAATTCTTTTCCCTTGGATGGACAAAGTCCCAGCTCAGCTGCAGGAAGGTGAATTCACTTTAACAGAAAAATATAAGAGTGCCTAGGGAAAGAAGTCTAAAAAGAAGATAAATGCTGAGGCAAAATATTTAAACACTTGGTCTGGGGTCACAGCCATGGGGAAATGTGAGCAAGGACTTGGATTTTGTTCTGTCACCAATGCTTCTGACATGGCCAGGAGCAGGTTGCCACCACTAAAATGTTGCCATCTCTGAAATGGGCCTCATCTCACTTCTTTCAGGAGCCTGTAGAAAATGAATACTTTGCAAGCCATGATGTGCTCACATGCCACAACAATATGAGCTACGTAAATACCGAAAATAGATCCATTCCTGTCAGCAGATATCCAGACATTCCAAAATCATTCTCATCAGCTCCATTTCCAAAGATAGATGGATCCAGACTAACCTCATTTCTCTGAGGAAATTATTATATTTTTTTGAAGAAAGGAAGGCACACTAATGTATTTAACCAATCTTGATTTCAGAGGAATATTTCGACAGAGCCATATGAGTTTCATTAGTTTTGCTGAGAATTAACATAAGACTTGTAAACTATTCACTGCTGGGGGTTAAAGGAGAGATAATAACAGATAAAATTGAGAGAGGAGTTGTTTTCTTGTGAAGTTAATAAAGATTTCTTCATGAATGACCTTGGGTTGCAATTTTTCAGCAATGATCAAGCATTTGTGTGCTGGGAGATGAGATTTCACAGACAGGCACTACAGAGAGGAAGATTGGGATGATCTCAAGGGCTGGAGCGAGGGGCTGGAGTGTGATGCTGTAATTCCCACAGTTACACGTGTTGGGACTGGGAACACATCCTCTGCAAATGTCACGAGAGGGGAAACACTGGGGTGTACAAGCTGATCAAAGCAGGACTGTGAATCACCAAGGAGCTGTGTCCATGGAAATGTCAAGTGATATCCCAGGATGTACCAGGCAGAGAATTCCCCCAAGAGATGCTAATGCCATTATGCAAAGGCCCAGTGTCCTTTTATCAGGAATGACAGCTTTGGTCACCCGAGGTCAGACAAGATAAATGCAAGGTGGGTGGGGGCAAGGGAGCTAAAGAGCCTCTAAACAGTGAATAAAAAAGAGTAGCTCCAGCAGGAACCCAGTGGGCAGGTACAGACCTGGAAAATGAGCACACTGGAGGAAGGTGCCTGGTGATCAGACTGTTCAAAGCAGCAAAAAATCTTGACCATCCTTCAGCAGCTTCTGGCTGATAGAGAGTGTGGCTAAGGCTGAGCAAAGGTGTCTTTTCCAGTGTGTCCTCTGAGAAAATCGAGATCCCTCATTCAGCCCCATGATTCTCTGTTGTCCCTACTGAGGGAAAGGGGAAGCAGGGCTGCTGCCTGCTCCAGTGCCAGCCCTCTGCAGCCCAAGGAACTGAAGCTACTCTTCATTTTTCAACAAGTTGGCCCAGACTGGTCTTCTTTGTCATCTGTGTCCCCAGATAAACAGCCTTTCTATAAATCCTTCCATAAACGTGCATTCTGCATTGCATCAAAGTCTCCTTTGGTATAATGCCTAAAAGAGACTTTCACATGAGAAAAATATGGGCTGTTCTCTTGCCATTCCCTGCTGTGTGGATAGTCTGCTCAATCTCACTAATACCCAATAAGTAAAGGATGTTTTTGACAAGTCCTGACTAGTCTGGGATACATAGAAAAGTAATAAAACATATTTCAGAAGGAGATCTGTGATATTTTCAGATCACAGTAAATCTCAGCATAAGCCATGTGCAATACCAAGCACCTCTTTCCTCTGTGCCATCCAAACCCAGGGAAGCTGCATCCCCTCCCCAGCACCCCCAGCCAGCCCAGGGATGTGCTGGGAGCAGCCTCCCCCTGTCCAGTGCTTTGGAAGGAGCAGCCCCAAGGGCTCTGGAGTGGCAAAGGGTGTCCTGGATAGTCAAGACATCAGCAAAGGAGCCTTTTAACAGGCTGAGAAAGAGCTCAGAGTCCTGGCTGGCTCCTGGAGGAAGATCCATAACAAGGCACCAAATAGCTCCCAGGCCAAAGGCAGCCACTGGAATTAGGATGAGTATTATTCTGGTTTTGGGAGGAGGTGACTCAGGCAGAGTGTGAGCTCTGGTCCAAGCTCCTTGGACTCTGGTGTGATCCCAGCAGGGGTTTCCTCACTTCCAGGTGGAAGCAGAACAGTTTCAGGGACAGAACAAGTGCAGGTGGCTTTTCCACTGCTGATTCAGCATCCCTGCCCTGCCAAGCACTTGGGATTTGAAGCCATTTACATCCAAAGGCAATTGGAGAAATCGTTTGACAAGCTCCATCCCAGCATGCTGGCACATACCCAACACTGACTTTGTAACTCACAGATTATGTTTACAGTGAAATGATTTAGGGATTGAGGGATTATCCACCATGGGCCCACAGCCCAACACCTCCAGAAGTACCAAACACCTAATGATTCCTGACAGCTGGAATCAATCTCTGGGAGCTGAGATTATTTTTAATTTTTTTTTTTTCCCCTGGGATAAAACAAAACTGTTCTGCTCAAACACTGCTGTCTACAAATCATTAATAAAGGCAATTGGCTGATTTACATCTGGCATTACAGAGGTCAGAACAATAAAACATGGCTTTATTTTGCAGCTAACACACATTCTCTGCTATCCTTTATCCGGGCTGTCAGGAGCCAGTGCATGAGGGGAAGAGAGGTGGGGAACTGCAAGGAGCTACGTGGGGAGCACCAGGAATTATTGGTGTCAGGGGAATATTGTAGGAGAAATGAAGTGGTGCATTTCTAACAGCTTGGAGGGTTTTTTTTTTTTCCTATGGCTGTTTTTGTTTAAAAGGATTATGACCAAAAGAACAGGGCTCTGGGCTGTGTAGGAGAAGACCAGAGTGTTATTCCAGGTTTTTGGGTTGCTTTTTGAAGCTGGGTCTGTCAAGGGATATTTCCTCATGGAAACCCCCTGTCCTTTCAAGGGGATCTGGTGCAAAGTGTCTTTAGTTTGCAGGAGTGCAGTAACTGGAGAATTTCTTAGTGGAAAACATTCAGCAGCAATATTTGTAGTGCTACCAGGCCTTTGGGTTCTGACCTGCTGCTCATTTCTGGGAGTTGCTGCATCTGGTTAAATGGGAGCACTCTGCTCCTCCCAAATACCCCATTAGGAGATAATTTCTTCCAAGGATGTGAAAATATGGAAACAGAGCAGTGAGCAGATGCCCACACCAAAGGCCAAACTTCCCCCTGCTCAGAAAACAGAATGATTTTTTTTTTTTTTTTTTAATTTGTGCATCTGGTCCAATTTATTTTTGGGCTGGGAAAAATCTGACCTTAAATAGATGTACTTGAGCCAGAAGATACCTGGGGCAGGCCCTGAAAGCTAACTAAGGTCCAGATCCTCCAAACTGCTCTGCAAGCAAGAGAAGACAACCCCAAGAAGTCTCTCTGTTGGGATTGTCAGTGGTCAGTGCTGAATGTGGAGCTGTTTCCTCATTGTAAAAAATCCCAGTTAATAAATTATTTTATTAGTGATACTAATTATACATTTAAAAAAAAATATTAAATATCGCGGGATTTCTGTACCAAGAACCCTTCCTTCCTAAAGTAAAAACTACTCAAAAACTAAGCACACACACATAAGGGAAAAAAAAAGGTGCTGTAAAAAAACTTCCATCTTCCAACTATCCTTCTGATCAAACCCCTTGTTGGATGTCAGACAGCAGGTCACAGCCATTTTCTTAAATTCTGGGGGCATCAAATTTTCCTGTCCATCCCTCAGCCTTTCAGGCTGCTTCCCTTAATGATGATATTGATTTTGCTTTTAATTTCATCTATCCCAGTGATGGACTCCCACTGCTCCCCACAGGAGATTATTCTATACCCTGGCAGAACTCACTGATAGGAATTTTTCCTGACATCCAACTTCAGTTTTCTTTTTTGTTTTGTTTAAACGTTTTATGCTTTGATTGGATGAAGTCCTTAAAGGCAGGAGTTCAGGGTCAGAAAGAGAGGCAGGGAAGGGGAGAGGAGGCCAGGACACATAATTGCCAAGCTGCTAAAAAAATGTGCAAAAGTTTCCTCCTGAGGCCTGACTTTGTGTTACAGCCACAGGTTTTATAGAAAATATATTTGCTCAGAATGCATTGTAAGGAAAAGAAGGGAAAAGAATCATTATTTAGAGGAATCTGAGGCAAATGGGATATGTGCAAAATGTTTTCTGCATTGTTTAAAAACCCAAAACTGTCAGTAAGACACGAGCTTTGGGTGAAATTTATGTATGTATTTTGTAAATAATTTTAAAATCATGTGGAACTGGCTATGATTATTGACATGCATCAGTTTGCTGTTGCACCCTCCCATCTTCCTGCAAATGACCTGCAAATGCCAGACCCAGTCAGAGGAGGAGACCACCAAGGTCACTGTCCTGTCTCTAGAAGCTATTAATAAAAATGCCAGGGAAGAGCACATGAATTATTGCTGCTCTTCCCAGACCATCCTAAGCAGTTCTTCTTTCTCCTCTCATGCATGAATTTCCCAGACTGGGAGTCCTTGGAATCCTCCCTCCTCCCTCTGGCCAGGCTGGGTTAGGACCAGTGGCAGAGACACCAAAAATCAGGAGATGAACAGAAATGTTCTATATTGCCCATTTTATTGCCAATGTAGTGTCCAGAGGGACAAAATCTGAGCTGTTCTGTGATCCTGGACATCCATGAACTTCCAAAAGAAGTCAGATGTTGAGATCTCCTTGCAGGAATCCACTGAACTCCGTGAGCTACTGAAAAAAATCCGTGTAGAAAAGTGCTGGGGAGAAGCCAAGGTACCCAGGGCATGGAAGGAGCAGGGGAGGAAAATCCAGGTGAAGCTGAGCAGGAGAAAAGAGACAAAAAGCCTTGAAGCTGAGCTTGAAATCCTCCCAGGCCAAAGAAGGCCATTAGGATGATTGCAGCCTGCTTGCTGCAAACACAAACGGCAGGAGCTCAGCCAGTGATTCTCGCAGCAGAGCTCGTGATTTTAATTCAAAAGTACAGCCTTTGGTGAAGTTAGTGAGCTCTACAAAGGAGGCTGACTCACTGCACCTCTTAGGAACCTGCTCTGATGACTAATTGCTCTTATTGTTAAAAACGAGCCTCTAATTTGTGGCATTAACATTGACAACCTCAAATTCCAGCCACTTCATCTTGGTCTTTTATCTGCTGTAAGGAACTGTGGGGAAAAAAAAAAAAAAAAAAAAAGAGGAAAAGAGATGCTAAGTCTTTGTATAAAATGTTTTTTCATGTAAACTACAGACTGAGGGGAAAAAAGAATCCACGAGCCTGGGAGGAAAATGCAAATTTATGACAGGTGCCCAGAGCAGGAATGTTGTTGGGGAATCACAGAAAGAGGAGGGGAGAAATTCAGATTAGCACCATTTGGATTTAATGAACTTTTTGATGGGGAATGGGATCAAAACCAGTCCTTAGCTCGGGTTCCCCAGGGAGCAGGGAAGAGATGGAAGGAGCAGAGCAGGGATGAAGTTGCTGAGAAAATGGAGAGATATTGAGATGCAGGGAAAGTCTGGGCAGGAAGGTGGGGGTTGAGAGAGCAGCAGCAAACCCGAGGGGAGATGGCCCAGGCAGGAGGACTTTGTACAAAACTGGATGGATTAAGAGCTTTGGGCTGAAGAGGTAAATCAAACATGGTAATTAATCAAAATGTATGGGCTGGGGAGTGAGTTGCAGGCATGGGCAAGGAGCCAGAAAAGAACGAGTTACATCACCTGGCATCTTCTGCCTGGAATTTTGTGCTTGCAGCTAACAGACCCAAATCCTGACAGCTTAGCTTGAAAGCAGCAAATTTCAGTGCTTTTTGCAAAACTGTAACAGAGAGATTTGACTCAGAAAAATACAGCTTTTACAAAAGTTAGCAAATAAGACTAAATTTAAAAAGTAAAACTTAACCAAGACACTGTAAAGTAAGATTTTCCCCCCCTTTTAAGTAGTTTATTACTCAGCTGTATAAAAATACTTCTACTGTTGAAAGACAAATTGCTCACATATTCTGATTTTTGCATGATGAATTCTGAAGTCACAAAGAGACTGTTAACAGCAGGAATTGTAACCAGTGTGTGGTGTGAGTTAAATTCACACCATTCAGCAGGCTTCATTCCCTTCACAAGCATTTCTGCAGTCAGCTATGACCATATTCCTTCTAAAAATCCTTTAAGAGGCCCCAGCCTATAATTTTCGTGTCCTGTGGCATCAACAGCCAGCAAGATCTGAACTCCTCTGGTGGAAGCTGAAGTTCACACCCTGGGTCTCTAGAAGGTAATTTCCTTTAGCTTTGCAATAAACTCTCTGCCTTGACCTAAGACCCCCAATATTACAAGTGGTTAACAGCATCCATAAAAAAAATGTTGGTGCAAACTATGTGAATTTGAGTAGATTTGCTAGAATTTTATTAATTTATAGAAGTTGAAGGTTATGCCATATGTCACTAGAAAGTAATTTTCTCTGAATGTGCAATAAGGGCTTAGATTTGATTTATGACCTAAATATTGCAAGATATTAATACATCTCCACGCCAGATGGTAATGTACACGTGAAGAAATGTACCTTTTCTGTCCCAAAAATTGCAGATTTTTTCTTTCATTTACTAGGATAAACTCAATCAATGGCATTCATTAATTTTTGAACACTGAGTACTTCCGTGGAATGTCCCCATCCCTCAGAGAGCTGTGTTATTCCTCTGTGAAACACATTCCAAATGTTCCCAAAAACTGCTTTAGACACTCTGTATGTGGCACCCACAAGGATATCCACTAGGGTTGGCCAGACCCGACCATCTTCTAGGAACAAATGATATTTTGGACCCTTGGGATCCAATTTAGATGCTGTTGGGGATTGCAGCTGCAACCAAATAAAGGAGAATGAAGTATTCATGATCCAGTTACAGGCACCAGCTAACACATCAAGCAGGTTACAGGTTGCAACTGCACAGCAAAAATTCAGGAGAAGGCTCTACAGGTATTTTACAATTTACAGGTATTTTAAAATTTGTGGTTTTGTGGCATTCGAAAGTATCCCAAAGCTTGTTTTCTAGGGACAGGAGGGAGTTCACTATCTCCTGCTGTTTGCTCATGACTGCATTAAGTCCAGTGATTTCCTGGGGAGTTGTTAATATCTTATTTATACACTAAGTAAACAATGTGTACTTTTTCTACCTCCAGAATGAAAGCTATGCTCCAAAAATTCTCACATTCCTCGGCTATCAGGGCATAAAATCCATCTCTATGCCAGCTCCTTTCAGAACTACAAGTACAGACTAAATAATAAGGGTTTGTTTCTAATAAGAATTTCCTTACCTTGGGAAACTCCAGCCCTTCAAGATGTAATTTTAAATCAGATGTTACTCTGGCCATCACCTGACCCGAGGGAGGAGCAGGGTGTGTGATGGGAATTGAAGTCCAGCTGAGGAATGCAAACCCCAGGGCAGACCAGAGATGCAAAGATTGATGAACAGCCATTCCCAGGTCCTCACACAAAATCCATTTTAATGGATTGTGTCCATAAAGAAAATGGCAATTTTGATTTCACAGGTGGCAGCTTTCATTTTAAATCCACCTTTTGGCATTACCTCACCCTGACCGTGACTTCTGAGCGGGAATGGACAGTGTGGGACAGGGCAATACTCACTGGGCATTGTTCAAATACAGATTGCTGTGTGTTTTGCTTCATGGTTTTATTGTGCCCTGCACTGGAAAGGCTTTGGGAGCAGAGGGAGAAGCTGCCAGAAGCTTGACCCATGCCCAGTGGAGCCAATGCCAGTGGTTCCAGTATGAACCCACTGCTGGCTGAGGCTGGGCACATCAGGGGCAGTGGCAGCACCTCTGGGATAAAATGTTTTAAAAGTGGGAAAAGTTGTGCCAGGGTAGCAATTGCTAAAGAGAAGGGTGAGAATATGTGAGAGCAACAATTCTGCAGACCCAGATTCACAAAGGACTGTCCTGTGAGAGGGATCCCACCCTGCAGCAGGAAAAAGTGAGGAGCCCTGAGGAGGAAGGAGCTATGGAAACAATGGGTGATGAACTGACAGATTCCCCATTCCTGTCCCCCTGCACCACAGACAGGGAGAAGGAAGGAAAATCTGAGTGAAGTTAACCCCATAAAGAAGGGAGCAGTGGGGAGAAGACGTTTTATGTTTAGTTTTTATTTCTCATTATCCTACTCTGATTTGATTTGCAATAAATTACACTGATTTCCCTGAGTCAGGTCTGGCTTCCCTGTGCTGAGTGATCACTCCCCATCCCTTATCCAAGCCACAAGCCTTTCTTTATATGTTCAGCTGAGGAGGGGAGTGATGGAGCAGCTTTGGTGGGTGCCCAGCATCCAGCCAGGACCCACCCCAGCACGAAGCCACTCTCACATTCCCTTGGCAGCCTGTCCAGCTGCTTTCAGTCAGCCTGATGTTTGCCTGCTCTCTGTCTGTTGCAGTTTCTCCCTGCATCCTCCCAGGGAGCCCCTGCAGGGCCTGCAGGCTCTGGGAGCTCAGGAAATGTTGTACCTGGGTTAAGTTTACAGCAAGAGCCTGGACCAGAGGCCTTAAATGCCCTGTGATTTCCTGCAGGGAAGCCAATGGACATGGGATCAGTGGGGGTCCCTCCAAATGACAGAGGAGGGGGATTATTATTTCCCCTCCCCTTTGCTGCCAGCCCAGACCTGTTATTTCAGGGCAGTGCAGTCAGGGGGGAAGCAGAGCCTGGCTCCCCAGTTTGGTTCCATCTCGGATGCAAGACACCAGGTGGCTGGAGTGACAGAGCTGTCACACTGCAATGTTTGCTGTCTTGAATGAGAAACAGCACTCTGAGAAAGCCTCTCCCTTGCAAAGGTCCAGCTCAGAGCAGACAGAGCTCTGGGAGAGGGGGTGTTTGTACTGCTGGGCAGCCAAATTCCCTCTGGTGTGGTCATGGTGTGGATAGAGGACACAGCAGCCAGGGCTGGGAACCACAGGGCCAGGGGATGCAGCCACTGCAGAGCTCAGGAACAGCAGCAGCAGTGAGTGACTGATGGCTGATTTGTCCTGAGCACGTGTTGTCAGAATGAGCTCAGTCCTGGGCTGCTCCTCTGGTGAAGAGACAGATGCTCCTTCCTGTCATACAACTAAGCAAAAATGCTCTCATTTTGAGGAATATGGGATGAAGTGCTCTAGAATCCAAGGGTAATGTCTTACTATTTATACTCTCTTGCCCCTGGCACATCCTATGCTATCCATTTCTTGAGTTTTCCTCTTGGGAAGCAGACTCAAGTAATTCCTGTAGTCCTTTTTACAAGCCATAAACTGTATTTCTACAAAAATACAAATAGAAATCATAGAAATTATAAAATCATTTTGGATGGAAAAGATCTTCAAGATCATCAAGTCCAAGAGCAAGTGATGACAAAAAGTGATGACAAAAAGTGCACACAGAGAATGAAATTCAAACATTGTGTCAAAGTGCTTCCCATCCAGGTATAAAGGCAAAAATGTGTAAGAGAGACAGGAATGTAGGAAAATAATAAAATTGTTTGTGTCAGAAATGTGATTACCATGAGTTTTGCAGACATCACAGTGGTGAGTTTGAATTAGGCAGCATTTTGAAGGAGTAGGATGAGATAGGCTTGTAGATGTTTCAGAGAGCACGAGGAACAGAATGGGATAAACACAACAAAAACTAGTTTGAGGATGGGAGAAGTGGGCGAGGGAAGACTGGCACCAGGGGCCAAGTGAAGGTGAGAACCAACCTTTCCAGGCTGTGTGGCAGATGAGGGCGAGGGTGGGTGAGGATGGACTGTGAAAGCAAGTATGTGCAGCATATGTTCAAAGTGACAGAGAAAGGGTGCCACCCGAGGGGGGCTCTGCAGGGATGGCACACTGACAGCACTGGGCTGGGAAAGGGATCTCTGCATCCTGGGAAGATGTGTGAGTGCAGCCAGGCTGCATTTATTCACACCAGAGGGAAGCACTGTCCCTGCAGTGGTTATGAGATACCAAGTGAGAGGCTGGACAAAAAGTTTTGGCTGCAAGGCAGAAGCAGGGAGGTCACATTTACTCAGGAGTGTTGTGATGGAAAAGGCTTCTCAAGGCACAGCCTGGGTGTGAGGCTTTGGGATGTCACCTGGGCTGATGCCCAAGGTTATGGGGCCAGTGGGGATACACATGCTGCAGGAAAGCAGTGTGGTAAGAATTAAAATCTTCACCCCAGCCTTTCTGACCCTGAAGAGATGGTTAGGCAGCCCCAAGGAGATGCCAGAGATGGAGAATAGAATAGAAATTGAGACACTATTGTCATCCTGGAGGAACAATGTAGGTGGTGTTTATCCAGTGTAGGAATGGCAGCCTGATGCCTTCCTAGAGATTGCACGACATTGATTTGTCTTTGGATAATTGTTCATCTTGTGAGTGGTGAGTTACTGGCTGGCAAACAGCCAGGATTTCTCAGACTCCCTTTGGCATCCCCCATCCAAGCTGTGATCATTTTCATATTTCACACGTCTGGGCTTTCTCTCAGGAACGTGGCACGTGCAGGGATTCCTCTGTGAGTGGTGGGTGCATCCAACACAGGGAAGCCACAACAGCTCTGCTCAGAGATGAAATGCTGCCCTGGCTCCCCAGGAGCCAGCCTGGACCTGGCTGTGGGGCTGGGTTTCACTCTGCAGGTGCTGAGTGAGAAGATGCTGTCATTGCATTGCTCGATGAACTGTGTTTTTAATTTATCTGCTTTACATTGTTCAGTATTTGCTTATAACAGGAATGGATTTTTATTATTTATTATAATATAATATATAATATTATGTTGTAAAAAACCAGCCCCTTCGTGGCAGGGAAGAATGATGTTCTGACTCCATGAGATCAGAAGGCTATTTTATTATTTTATGATACTATATTATGTTAAAGAAAACTATACTAAACTATACTAAAGAATAGAGAAAGGATACTTACAGAAGGCTAAAAAGATAATAATGAAAAACTTGTGACTCTTTCCAGAGTCCAGACACAGCTTGTGTGACCATTGGTCAGTGATTGAAAACAACTCACACCAGAGCCCAGCCAGGCTCAGCACTTCAGGTAAACAATTCCTAACACATTCCACATGAGCACAACACAGGAGAAGCCAATGAGATAAGGATTATTTTCCCATCTCTGGCCTCTCTCTGCCTTTTCAGCTTCCCAGGATAAAAATCCTGAGCAAAGGAATTATGTCCAGTGAAATGTGAAAATCACAATATTATATATTAATATTTTATTATTTCCACATTTTTTCTGGACATTTCCACACTGTGGAGTAGAACATGTCTGCAAACACTGGAGCAGGGCATCCTGTTTGATTCCCCCTTTAGCCCTGGCTAGGAACCCTGTGACAAAACCTTTCCCAAGTGACCAGTCCTTGCCTTCATTCTTCTGTAGTGAGGGCCACACAGCCTGGATTCTCAGCACTTGGCTCTCTCAGGGTATCCTGGTCAGATCCTTCCCATGTTTCTCAAAAACATGTTTCCCATGTTTCTTAAAAACAGCACCAGTGCAGGTGGCAGCCAGAGTTTGTACCTCCAGCCCACCTTCAGAGCCTCTGTCAAACAACAGCGAGCAGTAACTTAAAAGCAGCTTCTTTTGACAATGAAAGTCATATTTTTCTTTGAAAACACCCTGTGCTTGGAGAAAAAGCTGCAACAAAAACTCTGTGCCCATAATGTCTCTCCTTTGCATCTGCTTTGCCTCGGCGTCACCTGCTCTCCTGGGGAGCTCCCCGTCAGGCTGCTGCAGCCCCTGGCTTTGTGATCCTGACAGCTTCTTCTTCTTCCAGGGGCCAGGCCTCTCACAGATCAGTGTCTTTTGATCTCCCTCCTCTCAGCATTGTCAAAACAGCCTTGTCAAAACAGGCCTGTCACTGGGATGGGGAGTGAGGAGTCCTTCACAGGGACAGAGCTCCTCTCACGCTGCAGAGCTTCCATCTTATCCAGGCCACTCTTTCATAGCCCTTGTCTTTCTTTTCCTCTGTTTTTGCCAGAGTGATGAATGGTGACTTTACAGGGTGACTTTACACAGGTGCACCGAGGGCCCTCAGGTATTAATGAGTCATAGCACAAATATTTCCTTATTTTCCCTAAATTTTATCCCTGCAGTGCCTAACTCCTCATGAGACCAAGGCGTGACAGGGAGGTACAAGACTAAAGGCAGAGGGAAACTATGAAGTTTTTGTTAAAAGTCAAGAAGGTTGTCTGTGAAACTAGAATGCCATGTTTTATTGGTCCTGGAGCCAAAAATATTAAAAGAACATAACTAAAGTTTCTACTAAAAGTGCCCTATTTTGATGTAGCCAAAGTAATCAGGATGAGCTGAGGGTATAAACCTTCTTAAGCAGGGGACATGTAGAGAAAATATAAAAGGAGGAAGATGAGTAAGGAACTTTTAAGCTCAGTGGTCAGGCTTTGGGAAGGAAAGATTTTTGGATTTAACCTCTTATCTGCAGTTTTCCTCTTCCAGTGAGACTCAAGAGAGATAGGAGAACTAATTTCTTCTCTGTTTCCATTATAAGGAGAACATTTTTCCAATGTAACCCCTAGAAAAGGTATCATCAATCACTGCTCCTTTAATCTGGGAGTTGTGACTTCCAAGAGTTTGATGAATAGGTCCAGAAGTTACTGTAGTTTGTGACCTTCATTTCTGGACAGATGGAAGGAGAAATTCTGAATTTCCTATTCTTTATACTTCTTTGATTAGGAGTCACAATGTAGAAAAGATTTGGATATACAAATTGGCTGGATATTGGCATGGAGGCATGGGGGAGGGTGTTTGGATGAAAACTGTAGCATTTGCCACCAAAATATTTTTTAAAAAGGACTCCAGAGGAGGATAAACTTTGAGTTTGTGTGTGTACTATCTGTCCAACAGAAAAGGAATCTCTAGGATTTATTTGTGGCTTAAAAGTATTTGATAGAAAAGTTTTAAAGCAATGATTTGAACTACCATGTATGGAACTTTATAGAAAATTCAGGTTGCCATCTGCAATAATTAATATATGATAATATAATAATGATTGTCATGATAACTATGATAAAATTATATTGCTTTAATATGATAATATATTTTATTAACTGATACTAAAAGCCAGTGAGTGAGGTAGGGAGACTCCTTGACTGCACAAATCCTGGAGAGCAAACCCAATGAGGTTTAGCACATCAGAACCACGTGGAGCTGGAATGTCTGCATGTGGCAGTCAGTGCTCTGCTCTGGTTGACAAGGTGATGATGGGACAAAGGTTGGATGCTGGAGCTCTTTTCCACCCCAAATAATTCTGTGACTCTTTCTGTAGCACTGTGGAGCTGCTCCTTCTGCCGTGCCAACACCTGAGACACAGAAGGGACAAGCAGGAGCACCAGTGGCATGCTGCTGTTTTAACATCAATGTGTTTAAACATCTGCTTGATTTTATGGGAAATAGGAGGAATTAGGAAGGGTAATAATCTCCAGCATGCCAGGCTTCAGACTTCTTGTGTTTGATGGCAGAAGATACCTCTGCCCTGTGATGGCTGTGGAGTGTGAGTGGGATCCTTCTGTAATTCTTCAGGCTGGAATCAATCACCCCGGCTAAATCGGTGCCTCTTTGATCAGAACAGCTCCTGTCCCGCTTGGCTGGAGGTATAAAATCACCAGCCCTCCTGCTCCAAGAGCAGCAGGCATCCATAAATCAGCCTGGCAGACCATAAATTCATTTACCCAACAGAGACATGGTCAAAAGCAGCTCAATGGGGTTTTAAAGGCTTTTGTGCAGTGCTGGAGATAAACAGGGGTTGGAGGAGGGGAGAGAGGGAGAAAGTGGCATCTTTATCCTCTGCTGATGGAGCTGGTGCTGCTCTGTGGCAGGGGGGCCTTTCTTGGCTCCAGGGTGCTTTGGGAGTCTGGGGCTGGATCTCCCAAATCTCTTCACAAGCCTCTCACTCACTGCTAAAGCAGAGGTGGGGGCAGAGCAGGGACTTCTGTGTCTCTTGGCAAAAACCTTAAAACATCTCAAAGATTTCTGCTTGGCATGGCTGATAACTGATAAAAGTGTCCTGCCTGTGCCTGCTGATGCCCAGCAAGAGCAAAATAGGGAATAAACTCACAGGTTTCCTGACTCCTTGGTCAGTCAGGAGGCTTTGGGGTGTCCTCAGTGAGGGAAGTCTCAGCCTGAGCAGCATGGACTCTCCCTGGCCATGTTTCTAGGCAATGCCACATCTTTCCATCTGGATTTAGGCCATCAGACATCCAGACTCAATTCTGAGCCCAATCTGTAAAAAGTCATGTGAAGAGCCTACCTGTAGTCATGCAAATCACAGCAAATGAAACCTTTCAGGTGCATCAGAATAAACCTGAGACACCGAGTTTCCATGGCTGTTTCCCCTTCCCTGCTCTCTGATTTCACTTGGTTTGAGAAAGATATATATATTATATACATTTAAACAATATCACAGCAGCTGTGCCAGTTGCTTCAAATAAAACATCTCTGCTGAAATAATGCAGTGTCTGAGAGATTGGGTGTAATATGGTTAAATGCTTTTACAATCCCCCATTAAAGTAAGTGGATGGAAATTCATAAAATATTGATGGCATTTGAAAAGAGTTCATTCATGGAGCCATCCAGAACTCAGAGCAGGCAGTGCTGAGACAGATGTTGATACCAGGAAGTTTTGGAAGAGAGGACAGGCTTAGGTTAAATAGCCCTGCTGAAAAGTGGAGTGGTTGAGATCAAACCCTGCTCTGCAGTTTGTTTTAATCCAGTTACTAAACCAAGCAGGGCTCTGCTTTCCTGCTGAGTATGACAGAAATAACAATCCCAAGCTGGCAAGGATACTCCATTTCTGCTGCTCCACGAGCCCGGGGGGCACTAATGAGACCTTGGAGTGGGGGAAAGAGCTGTGATTTAAATCTAAGTGATGAGAGAGGGGCTGGTTGCCTTTGAGGCAGCCAAGATGACCTGATCCTCTCTCCAAAGGCGTCTGGCTGCACGGCTTCCTGTCTGTGGGCAAGGAGAGAGCAAAGCTGCCTGCATCCCCCAGTGCCCTGGGCATTGAAATCAGCTGGCACTCTTCCAAAAGCTGGGAGGTTAAAAGAAAAAGGGGGGAAAAGTGTTTCTCTGGAGTTGTTTTCCACCTGAGCAAATGTCTGGCTTCTCAGGTGGAGGCTGTGCCTGCAGCCAGAGGCTGCTCCATGCAATGCCTGGGGAGGGGCCACAGGGCCTGGAAAACTGAAGGAATGTGAAAATTACTGCAGGATTAGAAGAGGTGGCTGTGAGAGGGACTAGGCTGGACTGCCTGAGCAGAATTAAATCAAGATCTAGTGTTAATCCAGAATCTCCAGCTTTGAACTTTTTGACTAAGGTGTGAACAAGGATTTAGCAGAAGTAATTTACAGCTGCAGAGGAACAATCACCTTGGAAGTGGTGGGAGGGAGCAAATCTGTGGGTGATGAGGGTGAGGAAGAGTTGGGAATGGCCAGTGCAGCACCCTTGTGTGGCTGTGTCTGAGATGTCACACCAGAAGGGACTTGTGTACATCACACAGAGAATAGTCCCAGACTCATCTCTGCCCCTGGGCCTTACAGGAATTCCTGTCGAGGGAAGCATGGAAGAGAAATTGGTACCTGGGGATCCCAGGGACCATTATCTCAGGGTTGAATTCCTGCAGTAAATATCCCAGCTGTTTCCACAACGAGTTTGGGAAACATCCCAAGACAAAATGTTCCCTGTCCTCCTGTGCCAGTCTGTTTTCAGCAGACATCATCCTGACACCTCCTGCAAGCATTGGAAAGCTCCTGGCAGTTCCTGTTCATTAGAGATCCCAATTCCTGCTCACACCAGTTCTACCTCCGTGTCACTCAATTGACTGGAGAGCACAGGAGACGAGGACCTGGGTTCCTATTTCTCATTTTGCAAGAGCAGCTAAATTAACCCTGGGGTCAAAGCCAAATGCCAGCCTCTCTGAACTCCTCCAGGATTCAGTGGCTGTGCAGCACACTGCTGGAAAAGTACCCAAGCTTGCTTTAAACTAGCAGTACCTTGCTCAGAGTGGGCAAACTTACTCTGCTTTTTTCTTTTTTTAGTTCTCATCGACCTCTAAACTGCTGCTATCTAACTCTATAAGCTTGTTTCTCCTATATACACTGCAGACATGCTCCCAGCTCGATACTGTGTTTAGGACTTTACTCGCTGTAAACTGGGAATAATTTCACCCAGGATGAGTTTGCCCATGTTGCATTGGAAAAGCAGTCTTTCACTTGCCAGCCTGCACTCAGCCATGGTGAAGCTATTCTGGTTACACAATTACTGTGTCTCATCCCAGAAACTGCTGCACATCAGAATTGGATCTCTTACTGGTGAGTAAATTAGAGTAAAACAGAGCTTTGGGATCCATTAGGAAGAAAGTGTCAGTCTAAGGTTATTTTTTGCTTAGGTTTGCTTTCAGTTTTCTCCACCTTGTTTTATCCTCCAGAGTGGCAGCAGGTTGTGTATGTTTATTAAATGCACTAAACATTTCCTTATAAATATGCATTCATTTCGTTTGCTTTCATAAATATATATTTGCAAAGACATATTTATACATACATTTATAAATATTAGTATAAATACATATCTATTTATACAGTAGTGTACAAACTAAATACAGCTATTAAAGGAATTAAATGTAAGTCAAAGCTTGCTATTTTCCAGCATATTGGCAGCTGATCTGTCTCTCTGCTCCCAGCTCTGAAATGTTATCCAGACTTGCCTGTGTGTTGACCCTCATATGCTGCTCTTCAGGGAGTTTCTCTCATGCTGTACAACAGTGTTTCTGTCTGAGAAGCAGCAGGGAAGTTGGGCTTCTGATTTATTGCTGATGAGGAGCAATAAATTTCCTTTAAGGGAAGCACAAGGATGTAGATCATGGATGTGGGAACTCAGGATCAATATTTTTTCCTTTTCCCTTACATGGGGTGTAAGTAGCTGCCGAACCACCCTCAGCAGAGCGAGCAGAATGAATCATCTCTCAGTGTTATCTTCTTCATGTCTGTGCTGCTACAGAGAGACAAGTCCAAAAAACCCAAAGATTTTTTATTTTCCTAACCTTTACAGTGATTTTTTTTCTTTAGGCCCAGTAAATTCTTAGCAGATCTGACCTGTTCTCTGTAAGGAAACCACGCCTGTGGCTTGTGGAGCTGCTTCTTCCACTTCCCGTGTGAAGGACAGCATTACAATCCTTCTGTCATCTCTTCAAAGATGGAGATGAAAGAGCCCATTCCCAGCAGCTGAAAGAGGTGCTCTGGTTAAAACCTCAGCCTGTGAACTCGGGAGGGATGGGAATCCCCTGCAGGCTTCCCCAAAAAGACACCAAGGACTCCCCAAATGTCCTTGCGAGTGCTCAGTGCCCCAGGCTGAGCAACAGACTCTGCAATGCTACACTGAATTCATAGAATTCATACTATGCAGTTCAAGACTATTTTTCATTGCCTTTGTCTTTGGGATTACTAGACCACTAAGGGATTAGATGAGTGATAACAGAGTTAGCAGAGAAAACATACCAGGAACCTTTCATTTAGAACAGCTGTGATCATGCTTTTTAGATCCTGAACATGTCCTGTGCAAGGATTTAAGACCTCTTACCATTGCTCATTACCTGGTAAAGAAGATGTGTGCTGTGTCATAATCATCCCCAATCCTCTTGCTTGGCTAAAATCACCTATTAAAACCATTCCTGAGCCTGGAATTAGAACCTGCAGCACAGACTCCTCTTGCTCCCTGTCACTGAATCTCCTGATTCCCAGCCCATGTTCTCTGCTTGCCTGCAATAAATCAGGCACACTCAGGGAAATCTGCCCTGGCACAAGGGTAAATCTGCACAGGGACATGGGGTGACCTGGTACACAGATTTTCCTGGCCAGGATGGGACGTTCTGCTCTCTAAGGTTAATGACTGCTGCCTTTAAGGGCCAATACACACCCAAAAAATGCAGAATAACCTCTCTTTTTTCATCCTTCCCCTCCTTTTCTCACTTACAGACGCTGGCTGCACAGCTGGTAAAACAGATAGGTCTTTCTAACCCTTTCATGCCTGTTCAGTGAGTCCAGGTAGGTTCATAAATATGGTAATGGTTTCCAGAGCATGTCTGGACTGGAAATAAGAGATAACTGCAGCAACAGCTCCACTGCAGGAGGGACTAAATCCACACTCCAGGTCAAATTAACAACCTCCCACTCCCCCCATTAGCATGAGGAAAGCTCTTGTGCTCACCTGTTTGCTGATTACAGCCGTGGAGCTGTAAGGAGGCAGCTCTTGTTTAGCTTATTATCAGAAGGCCCAAGCTCGAGAGAGAACACATTGATTTATACAATGGGGGATCCTGCCTGGTACTTCAATGCAGCTGTCCTGCTGAGAAAATTACAGATAAACTCTTCATTTATTGTCCCTTTAAGGGAGAGCGGAAGAAAAGGAGAAAGGGAAAAAAATAAGCCCCAAACTCAACAACTTTAAAGTGTTCATGAAAAGCTTGCTTTTTACCAGTCTGTTTCCAAAGGCAAAACCCTGGAGATGGAATCCTGGGGTCATTCCATCAAGGCCTGGACACAAGGAGCACTTGTTATGGTTTCTAGCATGACAGTGGCCTAGTGTCATGTCAGGTCAGTGGGACACCATCCCGTGGGCTTCTGGTGGCAAAGATGTGGCTCTATCTGCCCAAATCCACATCCAGGGATTTCCAGGACTCTCTGGAAAAATCACCACCTTTCCTACCTCAGAGGAGAACCAGTAGCGTGTGATGGTTCAGCCAAAAGGGGAAGTAAAGAGAATTATTGGGTAATGTGGAACAAGTTACAGCAGCTGAGATGAGGGAGGAAGAAAAACAAAAAACCCACTGAGGGAGTGGCAAGAGGAAGGAGATGGATCTCAGCTTCACCAGCCATGCCTTTGACAAAGATTTGAGATCCAACCTTGCCTTAAAAAATTAATATTGCCCAGAGCTCAGAAGTAAAAATCAAGTAGTTCATCCAAGCTGCCAGGAGTCTTCACTGGGCATGCTGTGCTCCTGGGGTGTGCTGGGATTTGGGCAAGACTGACAACAAAATCTGGGAACAGGAGTCACTGAGTCGCTTATAGCTCCTGGAAACACTGAAGCTTGTTAAGCAGGGATGGATTTAGAGGGTGAGGGATGCCACACTGTGAGGGAAGAGGTGTTCAAACACTCCATGGAACAATAATCCAGTCTCCATGAGCTGTATTCAGCATCATCATGGGAGCCCCACATTCAAAAGGAATGGTTGTCATGGATTAACCAGACAGTTCAAGATGAAGTCACCTCTCTCTCACATGACACTCAAATGTATTTTGAGTCTGCCTCTTCCTTTTTCTCTCTAATCTGGCCAGGTCCCTTCCTTTTTCAAACACACTTTGTTTCTTTCCCATTTTAAGAGAAGCTGAGTTCTTCAAATATGCTTCAAATCATGGTGAAGGCACTTTGCTGTGTTTCAGTATTCTTTATACAATAAGGTATATAAAAATATGTATGTGGACCCTGTTCTGACAACAGAGCAACAGTTTCTGCATCTGTACACCTTCCCAAAAATCCAGAGCTGTTCTCCTGACTGGCCCAAGGACGTGGGGATTCCAGCTATTCAGAAGACTCTTCATCTTTCCAAATTTGTATATCCTGGCATGATACCTTCCAGGAATTTTTATTTTGTTGCTGTGGCAAAAGCACACAAGCAATGTTCTTAGATCCCCCCTACATGTATTTATCAAGGGGTGAAAAAAAAAAAAAAAAGATGAAAGAAATATAGCAGAAATTGAAAGAACTCATCATTTCCTGAGATTTTCCTTGATAATATGGATGTACAGTACAGACCTTTTGAAGCTTTTAGATTTATTTCCTAAGGTTGCAAAAAGTAGCTGGAAGCCCTACTCCATTCAATATTGCTCTAACCTCCCCTTTGGTTTTGACAGTGATGGATTTTATCTTCTGCATTTAAAAAATCTTGCCCCAGACACGTTCTCCCTGAACAGCCAGGAGAAAAATGAGCTTTTCTGGCCCCAGTTCTTGCTTTGGGGGTCTCCAGCCACTCTCCCCACTCTCATGCAGCTCTGGCCCAAGAAGGAGCAGGAAAGAATCAAGGAGAGACGATGAAGAAAATATTTAGGAATAGATGGTCCATGAGGAAGCTTGTGCCAGGTGTATGAACCAAAACCATGGCCCCAAGGCCCGAGGGGAGTTTGGAGAATGATCTCAGGCACAGGGTGGGATACTGAGGCTGTCCTGTGCAGGGCCAGTAGCTGGGCTTTGATGTCCCTTGTGGGTCATTCCCAGCTCAGGATATTCCATGGAAATTGGAAGAGCCATGGACGCTGCACTGCTCCATCCAGGCTGCTTTCAAGGGGGCAAAGAGGGAATTGCCACAAAGGCTTGGCAGAGCAGCCCTGCCTGACACACCTGGCATTCCCCTCCAGGTGAGCTGGGAACCCCCAGCTCTGGCTGAACTCAGCCTTTCCTCTGCATTTCCCTCTCTGAGGGGGATTTTTATTCTGATTCAGCTTCTTTCCACCTCGCACCCTGCTGCAACTGTTTGCTTAATGCTGCATCTGAAGGGAAAGCATCAATTACTGACTCACTCACCTCACCTCCTGCAGCCCCTCTGGCTCTGTACCTGCCCCAGCCCTCCAGCTGTGCCAGATGTTAATGAGGTGAGAGCAGGGCCGTGCCTCGGGGCAGGAGGAAGGACATTATCACTGTGTTTTAACTCCATCCATATTTCTCTTGATACATCTGTTTCCCTCTCTCACTTTTTCCCTTGTGCTCCTTCCTTTGACATCATAATTCTAGGGCTCCACTGGATCAGTTTTTAGAAGGTTTTTCTTCTCCTCTGCAGATACTTATTGCTTTGTCACAGCCTGTTTTACTTCAGAAATGTTTCTCCCACTTCTATCACTTTTTTTTCTTTCAAAAGATATAACTGCCAAAATGAAATCAAATTTAATGTAATTTCTATTTAAAAGACTTTGATTACAGGGGAAGGAGGAGGTTAAATGTCAATGAATGCATTGCTCCAGCTTTTATGAAAAGAATTTCAACTAATTGTTTCATATTATGCATAATTTTTCTATATAAAAATTATTAGCCCCCAGAATGCTCACAAATTTCTTTGACATACATGACAAAGAGTAAGAAACAACAAAAAGAAAATACTTTTCGTTTAGAAATGGGATGTGAGGACACCATCAGTGGTCCCATGATTGTTCCCTGTTTCTGAGGCTGGACAGGATCAGGGAAAGGGCAAAATTCCCCCCAGAATTGGGGCAGAACCTCCTGGATGGGGTAGAGGAGGCAGCAGTCCTGCCTGTGTCCCCTCAGAGCAGCTGAGAGCCACAGCCCCAGTGTGGATGATGTGACCCAAATCCATGGGAGGGCTGGAAATTGGGATCCTTTGGTGTCTGTGTTTGCAGCACCTCTCTCACAACCACCTCTGGGGACCTCACCAACACTTCTGCTGCCCTCTTGCCCCCCTGTGTGTTTGAAACACTTCTCATTTGGCTTCCCCTCCTCTGCCACCACCTCTTGCTTCTGCTTCCCCCCCTTGCTCTGTTCCATGCTGTGCATTGCACAAGCCTCCTGATCTGCTCAGCTGGTAATATCAGTTCATGCTTCCTTGTTCTGCTCATCCACAGGGAAGGAATGTGGTGGAAATCATTAGCTGTGGAAATCACAAAGTTTGGCCTGTCAAGGTGTGTGTTGGGGAGGAAATAGCAATTTTTCTCTGCCCAGTGAAGAGCCACCTTGACAAAAGGGTGAACTGGCCATCAGCTGGCTCTGAGCTCCAGACTCTCTAACTCAAAGTGTCCTTGATGTTACAATAACAAGAATTAAACCTATCTAGGATGCTGCCAGGCCTTTCTTCCTCTCCATTTTAAACAGGGAGGAGGGAGGAGCAAAAACTATTCCAGCTTCTCAAAAGCAACAACCAAAGTCTGAGCCTAAAAATGCACAAAGGTTTGGCATTTAAATATCACAGCTGTAGCCTTCTTAGAAATACCAGAGATACATAATGAATTATAGATTGGGCTGAGCTGCAGAATTCCACCCCCCTGCTTGTCCTTTAGTGGAGTTCTATTCTGACCCAGGGGTTTGGTTCAGGCCCATCTCTAATTCTGAGTTCATTCCCTCTGTGATCCCTGACTTTTGCTGCCCTTCCCCAGGTTTAACTCTGAATGTTAATGAACTGGGAGGCATTGCCAGGCAAAGGGAGGTGATGCCAGGGCTTGAATGTTTTGCACTGGAGCTCAGCCTGGGGTTACAGATCTTGAAGCTTGGGATGGCAGGTTTTGCTCTCTTTTTGAATTTTTTAAAAAAAATTTATTTGGTGTCTCTCTCCTGATCCTGTTAAAGCCTTGTCAACACTCCCTATCATGTAAATTTAAAATTTTAAGGTGTCCCTGGTCAGTGTTCATCAGTGTTGAAATTAAAGATGCCAAGAGAAACAGGGAAGATTTCAATGTCCAGCAGTCTCAATACCAAACCCCCATTTTTTACTCCATCACTATGGACCACTTACTTTATTTGCTATTCCTTTTTCAGACACCAGGACCTCATGACATTTCCCACATCTCAGTATCTTGTCAACGTTTTCTTCCTCAGAAATATCCCAGCAGTCACAGGATGGAAGAGCTGGGATGTGAAGG
This sequence comes from Peucedramus taeniatus, assembly GCA_013400575.1. Lineage (NCBI taxonomy): Eukaryota > Metazoa > Chordata > Aves > Passeriformes > Fringillidae > Peucedramus > Peucedramus taeniatus. The sequence continues at coordinate 236,980 of WBNO01030081.1, forward strand.
GGCATCTTGTCCAACTCCCTCCTTGTCTGGAATTCAGCCTTTCAGCCCTGGAAAGCCTCCTAAAGCCTTGCTGGGGCTGGGGTGAGGAAAGAAAGGTGAGCAGCAGCTGCTGGGGTTGGGATTTATGGCAGGGAAAGGATGTTCAACACAAGGAGAAGGTTCTCAGTCCCAGGAAGCACCGTCTGAGTGAGAACTGAAACTGCCTCACTGCCTCTGCTCTCTGCTCTGGGACTTTATATTATTATTTCTCATTGGATTTCTTTAATCTCTCCTCTCTTAGTTCTATTTGAAAAAATGTCTCCTGTAGATATAAAAGCACAATAAATCCTCGTGACCTTCCAACACATCACTTTGTGTTTTCCTTCCACTGCTGCTCTTGGGCCAGCCCTGAGCAGAGCCATGAACTCATTTCCCCTCAGGATCGCAGGTTTACAGATTTTGGGACCTCATTTTCCTTTGGGCAGGGGTTTGCACACCCTTCTACCAGCACTGGTGCCCTTTCAGTAGCACTGGTAATGTTTGCACAGCCAGGACAAGACCAGGGATAGCAAAGTTTTCATCCCAGCTTTCCCTGTTAGTTTTTCCTCTGCTTTCTCCTTGGGACACGGGGAGCTCAGGACACCCCAGGGCCCTGGCACAGCCTCTTTCTGTGCCCTCCAGCCCAGACAGGACTCATCAGCCATCATGTTTCTGGAAATTACCATGCAGGGAAGAAGCTGCAAGAGCATTTGCACCTTCTCCTTTGAGCTGTTTCCATCCTCAGACCACTGAGTCTTCCCATTGCTTCCTGCCCTCTTTGCTGCCAGAGTTTTGTCTCTTGCTGCTGGGCATTGCTGGTGCTTCAGCATCAATCCTGCACGAGCAAGGGCCACAGGTGGGCTGTACACCATGGCAGTCCTACATGTCACCCCCTGAGACCCCTCCTGCCACACTGAGGTCACAGTGCTGCTCAGCAGAGCCTGGGGATGCTCAGAACCCCGGAGATGGCCATGGACAGAAGAGCTGGGGCATGGGCCAGCCAAGGTCTGCTCCATCTTGGCAGTGCTGCCTGTAAATCCTGCCTCCAGGAGCCCTGCTTCATCAAGCAGATGGAAAATACAAACAGCCTGACCTTCCCAGGAGCCTGAGAGCAGCCCCAGTCCCAGACTAGCAGGAGGATTTAATCCTCCTTTGATAGGGCACGGCAGGAGAACGGGGCAGGCTCCAGAATGGGGATGCTGCTCCTGTCAGATATCCTCAGTGCCACCAGTAGGATGTCACCTCTGCCTCTGCTCAATGCTGCTCGGGACAGACAGGGACACAAAAATGGTGTTGTGGCTGGGAAGACACACTGGTTTAGTATTTACTCCCTTTTGTTTCCCTTTCTCTCACCCAGAAACCTCCTGCCATGTTTGAGTTTGGGGCTGTTGTGTGGTGGAAATTTTCTTTCTTTCAGAGCCAGCCATTTTGTAGGAAGCTTTGACAAAACAGATGGAAAAATATCTGGAAAAATATAAGAAAATAGGGAGTGAGATAACAGTGAGAACATGAAGGTGCCTTGTAAGCTGCTCAGCCTTTTGAGACAGACATCCCCAGGAGAAGCTCAAATTAAAGGGCAGTCAGCTTGATGGGTTAAAAGAGCAGTGTCTGGAATTGTACAGCCAGAGATGGAAACCCCTACAATGGTTTTCAAAGGGCTCAAACAGATTTTGTAGGATGATTCCTGAGCATGGTTTAACTTGTAAGCACCCACAGAGCCAGCATGAGAGGTTTTTATTACTTGCAGCCAGAGGTTCAAGGTACTGAAGACACAGGACCCCACTGCTCTGGCTGATATGCCCAATTTCTGCACAGCATTTTCCCATCAACATTAAAATCCCATTCATGGCAGTGGAACTGAGGGGTAACATATGGGGAAAATAAATTGTTGGTGGCCTTTGACAAAGCCAGTGCTGATGTCAGTAATGAACACCCAGCCACACGTGGTGTCTTGTCTACACTGGTGACTTCTGTGGGCAACCTCATCCTGCCCAGCACTCCTGAACTGCTTCTTCAGCAGGATCCAAACATTTCCAAATGGTTGCCATGGCCCTGGTCTGGAGCACCCAGCCCTGCAATGGGGAGACAGTCTGCCTCAGGTTGAGAGGTGTAGCTGGGTGTGTGTATTCTATCACCATCTGTCAGAGCTGGGGCAGTTCTCCTCTGTTCATTGGGCAGTTTTCTTTATCTCTCCCCCAGCCAATCCTCCCTCCAGGAGATCTCTTCTGTCCATGGCCAGTGAGTGTCCCTGCATGGCTGAGAAAATTCCATCATCCCATGGGGAGATGCTCTGCCCAGGGGCAGGAGCCAAGCATTCCTACCTGGATCCAATCTGGGCCTGGGAACAGCACAGCAGCCTTTGCCCACTGCATTCCCAGAGGAGCAGCTTTCTTCTGCACTGCATTCCCAGAGGAGACCAGGCCCAGCTACAGCACCCCTGGAGCTTCAGAGGAAAACTCCCCCCTTCTCCAGGATCCCTGCTCCACCAGAGCCACCCCTGGCACTGCAGGAGGAGCAGCCACCATGGAATGGGACTGTGCAACACCCTGACCCACAGGGGCTCAGCTCCTCTTCTGACTCTGGCAGTGGTTTGTTTTCTGTTTTTGCACTATCGCATTTGTCTTTTTAATTTTCCTAATAAAGAACTGTTATTCCTACTCCCATATCTTTGCCTGAGAACCCCTTAATTTAAAAATGATAATAATTCAAAGGGAGGGGGTTTGCATTTTCCATTTCCAGGAAGGTTCCTGCCTTCCTTAGCAGACACCTGTCTGTTCAAACCGAGGCACAGTCAGAGGCAGAGGCATCACATTGTGTTCCCTCAGGCCTGCTGAGACTCATCCCAACTGAGTTTTCATGGCTTTGTCCTTTTTGCATTTCTACTCCCCATTAAGCCTCCTCAGCCCTTTTATTAAGGTTTATTTTTACCTCAGTGCAAGAGGTTGGGAGCACGTGGCTCCAGCTTTGGCTGCTTGGCATTTTGTGAAGATTGTGTCATGTGGCACTTCAAACCTCACCAAAAATAACTCCCTGTGCTCAGGAGCCACTTTCCTACCTGCAGAGACCACTGCTTCCCTACCCTTTTGGGTTTGTTTTCAGGGGGATTGGTGGGAATGGGATGGGGTGGGGGAAAGGGAAAAGCTGCTGGTGTGAAGCCCAAGGGATGGGAAAAGGCTGTGATATGTTTCTGCTGTTCCAAATAAATAATCCTCGTGGTTTCCTCTCGTCCTCTTTGCCATGGGAAGGGGGGAAGCAAATTAAGGCAACATCTCTGAGCACCAAGCAGGCCTGGGGATTGAAAAGAAAGCAGCTGGGAAGAGCTGGAGGAAAAAAAGGATTTGTTTTAGCAATGAGCAGTCGTTGCAGGGTATTAGGAGTGCCCTAGGGGAAATCAGATGGATTTACTCCAGCACACTGCTGAGTGAGGGCCCCCACTGAGCCCAGTGTGAGCTCCTTGTGCCCTCAGCAGGAGGGAGGGGACCTGATGGCTCCCAGCTTTGTCAGAGGAGCTGTTCCTACCAGAAACAGGGCAGGAGCAGAAAACATGGAGCCAGAAGGTTCCTTTGATCCCTCCTGGGGATGATGCCTCAACCCCAGCCATTGCCCACTCGCCTCCTGTCCTCCTCCAGCACAGATTTGGTGACAGTGGCTCTCCCTGGCCCCTGCATGGGGACACGGAGCAGGAATCAGCCATTCCACAGAAATTCAGTAGGAAAAAATTCCTCCATTGCTCCTGCTAACCCCCAGCCATGCAGAACCACAAGGGAGCCTGGCTGCTCCCTGAGAGCCCTTCCAAGAACCAGCAGCCTGCTGAAAAAAATGTTAATTTTCACCCCAAACCAAGATGTCCAGGATAACAGACCAAACACAGCTGAAATGAATCCGTTTGGAATATGTTATTTTCAAAGCCCTCTCTCCTGAATCTTGACTTTTCTTTCAGAGAAAATGAGTGACATCTCAAACCTGGTTTTTCTCCCATGAACGTCAAAATAAACACTGACAGCCTTATTTTCTGCAAACCATCTCTTTCTGTGGTTGGGGTTGATTTTTATTTAGTTTTTGAACTAGCATAAATACAGTAAAGTCTTTCTCCCTTATACTTTAAGAGTTCTTTGCCTTGCAATCAGATATGGGAAGGAAAATGTTGTTAAACCTGAAATTCCCACTAAGCCACATTGCACTTAGTAGCAGGTGGTATCCAAATTCCACCCTTTTGGTTATTCAAAATCCATGCTGCTGACCCTGGGTCCTTCACTGCCTGAGCAAGGGGATTCCATCCTGCTGGATTAACACCTGTGCCAGTTTCTGGGAGATCAGTGAAGAGAACAGCAGAAGTGACAGAGCTGGAGGTAGTCCTGCTCTAAATAGATAGCTGGGGGATTCATTTTGTTCATGAGAGTATTGATTTTTCATAAACTAAGAGCACAAAGGGCCATGGAAAACAATCAGTCCCAGTGCAGGAAGCTGAGAAATTAGACAGCACTCCAAGCCCTCGTGATTGTGCTCAGTGCTGGGGCGTTCAGTTAAAAAAAGCTTTATTTACAGACTTCAAAAATATCAGAGGTGTGGTTCTAACACTGGAAGTTCTTTTACTCTCAAAGGGGAGGCTGTGAGTCTCCTGTTCAGGCAGGAAACATCAGCAGAATCAGACTCATGGAATTTCTTGTCTGATCTGCTTGTGACTGTGCTGAATAGATCCTCAACACAGCCTTTCATTTCAGCGTTTCAGCTGTTGCATTTTCATCCTGTGATGGGAAATGAGATATGCAAAAAGAGACAGACACAACAGCACTATTTCCTTCCCTTTGGTTTCTGTCTGCCTCTCCATAGAAATTCTAACTTCAATCAGGAGCTAGAGAAGTTCAAGCCTGAATTAAAGTGTCACCTGCTTTCCAGTGAAAGTGATGAATCACTGGAAAATCGTTTTCAGGGAATGTGGTTAGATTCCTCATCCTGATACCAGTGTTAAAGGCTGCATGTCCCTGCTTAAACCATAACTCAATTGAGGTTCATGCAGAAACCAGTAACTGGAAGAAATCTATGGCCCTGGTTATACAAAACAGCAGAGCCATAAATCACACTTGTCTCATGTCTGCAATTTATGAAGCCATTACATTCAGAATTTGTTAGATTTCAAGTTTTGGTTCCAGTTCATTTTTATTTCAGCAGAAGAGAAGACAACAGCAGGGATTCTGCAATTGTGCTTAAATGTAAGTGAAGACACTGTCAGACTGGGGTGGAAATCATGCCTGCACCTGGACTTTTGGTGCCTTGTTAGCAGCATGAAGTTGGAACCTGGATCCATTGTGGGAGGTATTTGTGTAGGAATCTTGGATATGCTGGGAACAGCTCTACCCCACACACGTGTGCACTGAGAAGGCAGCCAGTGCCCAGCCATGCCCAGACTGACCTGAGCAGTTCACACAATAAACCTGAGCTGCCCCAGGAACACCAGGCTCCCTGTGCCAGGGCATGTCTGGTTTATCCACACAAGCACAGCCACAGTTTGTCCAGGACTGCTGGGTTTTTGGTATCCTGTTAAAATCTATTTACTTTTCCTTATCTATGGATACAACTTCCCAGCAGGGAGGGAAAAAAAAGAGACATTTTAGTGAATTTAAGATACTAGTCAGCATAATGCTGCCCACCACACACAAGTATTGCTTTCTTGGGGCAGGGGACAAACCTTGGGTGGGAGATAGCTGAGCTGAAATTCTGTGTTTTTCTATCTAATTTGTATGGAAGCTGTTTGGGTTTTTTGGAAGCACAGACCAGAGAAATAGTTCAGGTGACAGAAGCAGTGACCCTGGTAAACTTTCACTCTTGAGCCTTCTGGCTGTGTCTTTTCCTATTAGATGTGATTTTAAATAAACATGAAGGGACCAGACAGGCCACAGATGCAGGTTTCTAAGCAACACAGCTAAATCCACATCTGTGTTTAGAGGTGCAGACAGGACATCTCAGGACAGTTTTTACTAAGTTGGGGTTTTTCTATTTCCCCTTCCTTTCAGACACAGAGTACAGACCACCAGAAAGATAAATTATAAGCAGCTAGCCTACGTTCCTGGGAACTGCTGATTATAGTGGACTGTAAGATGAGGGCCAGCAGGAAAGATCTCCTCATTTTGAGGCCTGATGCGATGTGGCTGCTGATCTGTCATTTCCCATCACATCTGGACATTTTGGCAGCTGTCATGGGCTGCCCAGGCCAGCAAGTAACAGTGAGGAGGGTGATACAAGGCAGAGAAGGTGAATATCATGATCATGCACAAGACTAAGATGGATGGGGAAAAAAAGCAGGGCAATCCCAATCTGGCAGAGCTTCAAGGCAGAGGATATACCATGGCAGAGTGTAGAAACCAGCACAGAAACTCTGACACACTGAAAAGGCACCTTTGTATTTTGTGTGTGTTTGCTTTTCCCACGTTCAGCGAGACGCTGGCTCGCTCGCTGGGAGATTGAACTCCGTGCAGATGGGAGGAAACGATCTTCAAACTGCCTGTTTGTAAGCCAGCTCCAAAATGACAGCGCTGCCACTGCTGCTTTTGTTCCAAACACCCAATTAAAGTGGCTGCTTGCACCTTCCTGCCAGATTCCTGTCTCCCAGCCCAAAGGGGCTGAGCAGCTAATGAGGCACAGCAAGGTGGGAAATCTGAGAAATTGCAGACTCAGCCCAGCCCCGTGGCAAAGCAAAGGGAGGCTGTGCCAGGGTGGGATCCTTCCTGGGCAAAGAGGGGCACACCTGGGTGGTGCCAGTGCCACCAAAACTCGGGGCAAAGCCAAGGCCAGAAGCTGTTGAGTCTTTGTTTCTTTTTTGCTAGGGTTAGGATTTAATGTGTGAGATGGTATTTCTTGTTTGGACTTACATGTTTATTACTATATCTTATTATTTATATAACAATATAAATATATATTAATATAGACAATATATTTATATAATATAT
>WBNO01030083.1:0-15198 GCA_013400575.1 Peucedramus taeniatus
CTGTACATATTCCTTGGGAACATGTATTTTTCATTATGACTATATTCATGGCTAAAGCAAGATTCATCTATACTTACACCAAATGATTTGATCTATTGATGCTGATGTGGTGAGGAAAAGATGAAGAAGCAAGTCTTCAGGGTAGAAGTCTGACAGTGAAACAAGAAAAAAAAATTCCTAATTTGTTAACTGCACCTATTAGATATAAAGTTAAACTTATATAGTTCAGTGTCAGAAAATTTATGGATGTCAAAAACCACTGTAGATTCTGCATAAAGATGACAAATCTGAAATTGATAACAATATGGTTACAACCATCTCACAATATGAAAGAGGAAGATTTTTAATTTGAGCAAAAGACATTACTAGCCTATGTTAGAGGGAAATTCTGTTGAGACAGTTATCTAAAAGTATACCTTGTACATTTATGTGTGCTGCGTGCTATGTGTGCGGAGCAGACAATCATATAAAAAAAATTAGACAGTTGCCTACAGATCATAAAATGAAACTTTTATGAGTTGCCTCAATAATGTACTGAAATGCTGTCTGTAATCTGCATCAGGTATTTGTGACCTGGGGCTGAATCTGCATGATCCTTCTGATAGTTATGGGGAAATCGGTAGAGACAAGTCGTATGCAGAGAAGTTTGGAATTATCTTTTCAGGCTTTAATAACAGAAAGCCTCTCTCAAGTATTATTTCACATGATAAAATGGATTCTGTGGTTTAACTTCATGGTGAAAGAAAAGGGAAAATAACTACACCAAATAAATGGCTATCTGCTAGTAGCCAATAAAAATAGTATTTTTTACCTCCTAAACTGAATTAATTGAGCCTAAGGGAAACTAAGTATTGTTAATCAAAACAGGAGTTATGTCGGCCAGAGAAATGGGCTTGGATATTTTTGAAGACTTTCTTTCCAGTGACTTGCAATTCCTGTCATATACTGGTTTGTCCTCACAGTAGTATATATAATATTAGAATAATCTAAACATTTTCTTTTTTTTTTAAATAAATGCTTCTTCTTTTACAAAGGAAATAAGAGAATCGAGTTCTGTGAACCTAGTTAGGAAAATTCATTGCATTTCATTTTATCCAGTAAGATGTTCTCATTTAGTAAACTCTGAGAAACTGATTTATCAGTCTACATTATTTTTATCAATGGAATAATTCAGAAAATGACATGTTCTTCAGCTTGGAAGCTCAAGAAATTTCCCATTAAATACCTCAAGATGTTTTTAGTGGATCTTCTCATTTTTAATGGAGGAAGAATGGAGTCACAAATGAGGAATTATATGGGTATGACTCAGAGAACATTTATTTTCTTATAAATTTAGTGCAGAATTAAGTGTATAAGTCTGTTAGGTAGAATGCCACATAACCTAACTAAATCTGAACTTATCCAGAAAAGAAATGGAGTTTTCTCATCTTTGCTTGGCAGAAGTACACCTAGCCACCAGTATAATTAGATACATGCAAATATATAGCAAGTATAATTAATTTGAACTAGAATCTGTGAGATTTATAATCAAAAGCAGAGTAAGGCATGGTGGATGAGCCACTTGACTGAAATTTTGGGAAAGGCTGTTTTAAGGAGGGCAAAATAAAAAAGATCACAGAAAGCTTAAAATTAGGAGGAACAGAGGTCATGACACAGTGGGTTGTCTTGTCCAGCCTCCCTGCTTGAGTAGGGTCTTCTAGAGCTCATGGCACAGAATTGCACCCAGACAGTTCCTGAATATCTGAAAATGATACACGGAAGTAATAGGACTAGTGAAATTCTCTCTGGTTTCATGTAAAATTGAAACATTGTTCAGCTGAACTGCAATGTGAAAATTACTCTGGAAAGTGGAAATAATTCAGAAGATATATCCAAGTTAGAAGATTAAGATACTGAAATAACTATTTTCTCTGTTACCATAAATATGATTCACAACGTCTCTGTTTGAACCTAGGGATTTAGCTAATAAATTCTGTCTTTATAGAATAAAAAACTAAATAGTTTCCCTGAGCAATAAAAACTCCATGTTATTTTATTTGATTTACAAAACTCTTTTCTGCTTATGGCACGAAATCCCACTCTTTTTTTTAAGGTAAAACTCTTACTGGATTCTACAGCAAACATATTTTTATTTGAAGTTACAACCTCTGGCAGAGAAACTGCTTTCCTTATTTTTTTTTCCAGGACAACTAAAGACACAATACTATCATAGTTCCATAAGAAAATTTCTTTCCTTTCTCTCCTAGTGAGAGTTGTAGTGAAAAAAAGATGGCAAAACAAGATCTACAGTTAATTAAAAAACACCCAATCCCCAAAAAACAACAGGTTCTGTTTTCTTTGGATTTGCCTTGGTGCATTAAGCTCTTTAAATTATTTAATTCTGGAGGCATCTGTATTGTGATGGGCCCTCTGGAACTACAAGAGCTGCATCCAGAGGAGAAACATGAACTTCAAACAGGAAAAAAACCCAGAAATTATAATAAATGAAGGGTATGTCTCCGAGCTACATGGTGATCAACTGTCTCATGATAATATAGAATCAAAAGATAAATGAACCATCTTCAGGAATTCCCACATATCATAGTAAGTTAAGAGTATTTATTTTGGAGGATTTCTGTAGAAATGTGGAGAAGCTGCAGAGCACATAACAGTTATGTCCACCAAGTCGTGAAAATAGCTGACATATGTGACCCCATCAAAACAAGCACAGAGATACTTTCAGAAGAAACAGAGAGGCTGTCAAGTCTGTCACCATTCCCCATTCCTTTCCTTTTAGCAAAGTAAGATAAAATACTTTAAAGCAGAAGGAGACATAAGTTGCATTGTAAAGAACAGAAACAAAGTTAACTGGAAGCGCTGACAAAAATGTCAGTGCAGGGGGCTTTTAATAACTTTAACTCACAGAAAAAAAAATTTTTTTCTGCTTTTTTGACTGCCTAACGTAACTTGGCTGGTTTTGAGAACAGAGGTTTTAGAATTGCAGAGAGGAAAATTAGTATCTATTATACATATATATATATGTACATAAAATTTGCAAATTTTTTTTAGACATATCATCCTGTAGAATCTTTTATACTGTGTACATCATCATTATCAAATCCTAGGTAGACCATTAACATTTTTGTAAAGGGTAAAGAAAGAAAGACTCACCCTTGGTCAAAGAGGATTGAGTTAGAGAATGTCTGGGAAAACTTCAGCATGAATACTGAGAATGGTGGCTGAAACAATAACTAGACAACTCATAGTATCTTTGAAAGCTTGTGGCCATCAGGAAAGGTGCCCGAGGACTGAACAGAAGCAAATGTCACCCCTGTCTTTAACAAGGGCAAGAAGAAAGACCCAGGGAACAACTGGCCAGTCAGCCTCACCTCAATCCCTGGAAAGGTGATGGAGTGCCTCATTCTGGAGGGCATCTCATCCATGTGGATGACAAGAAGGTGATCAGGAATGGTCAGCATGGATTCACTAAAGGTAAATCATGCTCAGCCAACCTGATTGCCTTCTACAATGGGACAACCATGTGGATGGATGAAGGGAGAGCAGTGGATATTGTCTACCTCATCTTTAGCAAGACTTTTGACACTGTCTCTCACAGCCTCCTCATAGGCAAACTCAGGAAGTATGGACTGGATGAGTGAACAGTGAGGTGGATTGAGAGCTGGCTGAATGGCAGATTCCAGAAGATTCTAGTATGGGGCACAGGGTCTAGTTGGAGGCCTGTCAATAGTGGTGTTCCCCAAGGGTCAACACTGGCCCCAGGATTGTTTGACTTATTCATCAATAGCTTGGATGAAGGAGCAGGTGCCTCCTCAGCCCATTTGCTGATGACAAAAAGCTGGGAGGAGTGGCTAATAACCCAGAGAGCTGTGCAGCCCTTCAGAAGGACCTCAACAGGTTGGAGATGTGGGCACAGAAGAACTAGCTAAATTTTAACAAAGGCATGTGCCAGGTCCTGCACCTGGAGAAGGACAACTCCAGGCACCAGGAGAGGCTGGGGACTGACTTATTGGAAAGCAGCTCTGCAGAGAAGGAATTGGGAGTCCTGGTGGACAACAATCTGTCCATGAGTCAGCAGTGCCCTTGGGGCCAAGAAGGACAACAGTATCCTAGGGTGCTTTAGGAAGAGCTTTGACAGCAGGTCGAGGGAGGCGATCCTGCCCCTCTGCTCAGTCCTGATGAGGCACATCTGGAGTGCTGTGTGTGGTTCTGGGCTCCTTAGTACAAAAGACATGGAACTCCCAGAGACAGTCCAGCAAAGGTGTGTGAATTTAGATTAAGGGACTGGAGCATCTCTTTTAGAAGGAAACACTAAGAAAGTTGGGCGTATTAAGTTAAAACGTCTCAGTTTTCTGATTCTTGTAAATCTTTTTCAGAGGTGCCAGGACCTTTCCAGCTATTGTATGAAGATCTAGGTACTTAAATTGGAATTGTGCTGGGGCTGTATGCTTTTCTTGATAAAATTTTATGAGGCTCTGGATGTGAGCTGAACTATACTAAAAACCTGGGCATAGTGGTAGATGCTGAGATGTTCAGAAGATCTTGGTTATGTGAATTCTTTAGCCTGAAAATTTCAATGTAGTCAGTCAGCCAGCCAGTATAAATTGGCCTAAAGTTATTAATAAAACCCCAGGGTTTTTTATAATCTCAGTATTTTTTCCCATCTCTTTGCTACAGCTCATTCTCAAGATAAAGTAGATTAAAGAGATTACAATCACTATTTTTATATAAAGCACGAATATCTGTTTGAGGTTGCTGTGGGTAGTTATCTTTCTTTAGTGACTTACTGCTCAGCTCTTTAGTAAATAAACAGGATTATCTAATATATACATATAATTGAGACATTTATTCTGTTCATATGAAAAAAGAAGAAAACACCCAAACTACCCCCTTCCTGATTTTCCTGCTAACATTAGCTCGCTTAGGAAGGCTTTGGTAGTGGAATTGCTAATTTTGTAATTAGGTAAGGTAAATAATTTTGGTGTTGACTACTCAAGAGTCTAAGACCTGGTTTACAATAGGGAAAAAAGGGAGAATGCATTTATAATTTGACGGCATGTAAAAATATAAGAGTGCTCTTTTACACAAAGAGTAAACATATTTTTAATATGGCATTAGATAAAATTATATGATCATGTAAAAAGAAATTCCCTACACTGGCTGTAAAAGGCAACATTTCAAAAAAGAGGAAAAATAAGCATATCTGAAGTCTAGAGTGGTCTCTCCTTAAAAGGCCTTAAGAATTCAGAAATATTTTAAAATTTAGAATCTTGTTTTTCTGAGTGCTTTATTTTTCCTTTTGACAATAGAGATGCAGTAATAATGCCTGAAGCTTAACTTAGAAGAGACTACCTACCCATTTTAGTAATATTTATGTAAGGAAAAAAAAAGTGGATCAAATTATGAGCATAAATTGAAGTTTGTTTTATATGTTGCAGTAATCCTAGAATTCTTTTGAATATGTGGGTCAAGGACAGTGTAAAATTTTTTCAGTTGCACTTTCAATTCATTTTGGGCTCTGGTAGAGATACAAAGGAGACAGTGATATCTTGGAAAAGCAGCCTCTAAGAAGTATGTTTAAGAAGAAATAGCCTGTCTGACCTTATGTACTACACAGAGCTGGGAATAACGATGTTTTCCATCTGAGGCCTAGCAATTAGCTCATTCTCTGCCCAATTTGCTTTCCTGTACAAAACTTAACAGCTACTAGTATGCAATATATTTCTTGTGCTTCCTAACCTTAAGAAATTTCATAACATTGACCTTCAATAGTGTCTAATTTTATTCAAGAATCAAAATATTTGGATCATTAATCTACTTTTTATTTTGATTTTTATTTTGGAATAGACTAAGAATAAACTCCCCCCCTCCCTTACTGAAAGATGTATAGATGTTGTTAATATACCCGGATACTTTAACAGGTTTTTTTTTTGGTGTTTTTTTTTTTTTTGTTTTTTTTTTTTTTTTTACTGGAAATAGACATTAAATATATTGTAATGTATTTCTGTATTTTTCCAAAGCTTAGAAAGCTCTGCACATTTGATGCATGTCTTATATTCATGTTCCTCAGGTGGTCAGGAATCACTGATCTTCTCTCCCTTATGGGAGGGACCCCTGTCCATGTCTTGCAATCTTCTTGAGTGGTAAGGGAAGAGAGGTTGCCAGGGAGGACTGAGGCAAAAAGTTGTTGAGTACCCCAGTTTTCTCATCTTTTGTGACCACTTTGCCAGCCTTGTTCATCAGGGAGGGTATGCTTTCTTTGACCTTCCTTTCCTGGCTGGCATACTTGTAGGAAGATTTACCATAAATTTGCAAAGGAATAATGGATGTGAGGCTTTTGGCCTGCACATTTCTTTCAGGTGATGACAATCTAGGAAGAATAGTTTAATTTCCAGGGCTGAGGGTGATTTTTTAAGTGCTTGAAAAGAAACAGAGTAAAAAATATCTCCAAAACTACTTGCCTGGAGCTGCCGAAATACTCATATGTGCTACATATGCAGACTTAGGAAAGTCTGTTTTTACGAAATTACTGGCAGGCTTAGAGGTAATTAAGTGTCAGACCTGATACCATGGAATTAAATGTGGTCAGGATTTTACTGTAGGTATGGTCTAGTCAAAGAAATATTTTGGAAAGTTTCAAGCATGAATCGGGAGATGGATGTTGAGTTTGTTGGCCGGTTCTATTTTTAAAAAGTTCTGCCAGAGGCACAGTAGTCCAAATATTACAATTCTTTGATATTACAGTACAAAAAGTCTGACCTCAAAGATAAAAAAGGAAGTAACTTCAAAACAGTAAAATGAGTCTTAAATCCAGATGGAATATTCAGTGCTAGGAGAGTTATGCCTATCTCTTCTCTGGATATTGCTAGATTTCTCTTTCTATACAAAATTCACCATCTCTGATTCCGTAGTTACAGATTTAGTGGAGCATCAAGTGCAGTTAAAAAGAGGAACATTTAAAATTAAATACATAAAGCATAAAATTTTGGATGTTTTTTTAATTTTTCACTTTTAATTACATTGATCATAGTCCTTATAATAATTTCTAGAATTCTGCAATTGATATTCAAAACCTGATAACTTGGTAAAAAGGTAGGACTATTTCCTATATAAGAAAATTCAGAGCTGTACTAAGTTTATGATAATTGAATTCTGATGGAATTCTTTACCTACTGCAGGCAAAGGCAAATATGGTATTGAGGACTTCTCCATGTCTACATATAGAAAAGCTCCTGCAACTTCCTCTGTGCCTGTTTACAGATTCTGGTGTAGTCAATTCTAGCCAATCAACACGTCTTTGCAGGTTTTTTCCTAAATTCGTATAATAGGAACTATTAGATCCCCCAACTCTGCTTTCTTTCAGTGTCTCTGTTTTCAGGAGGGGGTTGTCGTTGTTTTTTTCCCAGTTTAAAATCAAGTAAATTTATTTTAATAGAGAACCTCTTGCTTTCTGTTATTAAAACAGTTCTATTATAGTTGAAAGGAAAAGAAGTCACTTTCTGCACTGCTTCCATTTCATATGCTGAAGTGTGTTAAATCTACATTAGATTTATGCTGCAATGAACTGTAAAAACAAGTGGACCAAAAGTAAGTTAATTGACTCAGAAAGCAATAGCAGTTTTGCTACTGCAGTTTGGTGCACAGCAGGGACCGATCTAACCTATTACCTGCAGCTAAAGTAATTTGCACTGAACTCCAAAGTTGACAATCAGAGGGAAGGTACTGTAATTAAATACGCTGTGTTAATTTACACTCTTTATAGAATTTGCCATAGTGAGTGTGACAAATTTTCAGAGTATTCACTAATGAGTTTGTATATTGAAACATGAAATGAAAACAACAACAACAAAAAAATTGGAACATGAAGCAGAGTTAGAAGACCTTTCTCTCTAGTCCATGACATTTAGAAAGACCTGGAATATCTGGCTAATTATTGAAATATTTGTGAAAAACAGCTGTCCATAATAGGAAGAACAAACAACTTCAAGGATATTTTAGTTTAAGAAGGTATTCAGACAAGCAAAAATCTATATTGTCTTAGGATCTATGTTAATTAAAAAAAAAAAAGCAAATTTCATGTCCTGGTCTTGGTAGTAATGATAAATTTCATGGGTTAACACATTGAAAGAAAAAAAAAAGCATATATAAAGCATATTTTAAAAAGCATATCTGTTGCTTAAGCAAATTATTAGCAAAGATTGTAGACATTTTCTAAAGGATAAAATGAACACAAATAACATGTCTTCTAATTTGTGTTTTGCTAATTCTTCACATCACTGCAACATCAATTATAGTTCTCATGCAATCACACTTGACTGCATACAGTAAAGCAGGCTCTCAACTGGTGCACATCTGTTGACTTCAGGGGAATTATTGTGTTATGTCTCAGCAAAAAAAATTCTGTAGTTTGTTTATATTATGAATCAATGCAAAGTTTTTAAATTAAAAAGAAACAAATGTTAACAATTGGCTTATGCACTTCTTTATCTATTTGTCGGTAGGATAAAGACACCTGGTTCTCAAATACCTGTCCATCTCTTAAGTTAGAAAGTAATTGTGCTTTTCTGAAATACAAGAAAGGTCTCTGAAATAATTTGTTTTATCAACATAATTTTATGTCTATTCAGAACACTTTGCTTAACTTCCATTTCATGCTTAGTAAGTCTGCAGAATGAAATGATTTTATGTTAAAATGTTTGCTTTCTAAGTCTCTTTATCAGAAATAATGTGATCATTTTCATTTTAGAATTTTTCATCCTGGAGGACCTCCAAGAATATCTAATTTTTTGGCTGTATCAAATCAAACAACAACATAAAGTGAAAAGAATATTTTATCAATAATAGTTTATAATCATCAAATAAAATAAATTTCTTAATTCTGTTCTCAGACATGTAGCTGAAATGTAGCTGAAAAATAGAAATAACAGATGATTAGTGCCCCAAACTCATGAAATTTTAGAAATTACATTTGAATCAATTTGTTTTATGCAGTACAATATAACTATTGGTCTTTCTATAGGGTAGTGGTAACATGAAGACAGATCACAAGTGCTTGGCTCATTAACACTTTTGTCTTCTCTGCTGCTGGACACAAAACATTGTTTGAAAATTCGTGGTCACAAAACCAAAGGTTGGTTGCTTTGCCTCACATCTGCATGCCTTAATTAGGATCTTCAGACACACAGTTATCACAGTGGACTGGCAGGAGGAAGAAAAAACCTCACTAGGCTATTGGAGAATTGCCTAATGGTAATAGAGAGCTGTACAGGTGAAGCTACTGCTTTTGAAAATCAATGAAGTTGACAAACTTGCTAAGGCAATCTCAAGTGCTTTTTGAGTCCTCAGTATTTGAAAGTTTGTTAAGATCTGTTTGGCTTATGTTTCTGGTTTGTTCCAAACTGGTTTTTTTCCAAAGGAAGCAAATGTCTGTGTACAGTTTTCTGGAAAACATGTCTGTAACACACAGCTTCCTATCTTTTGTGCATTTGTGCTTATCTTTCCAAAGTTTTCAATCAGTTTTCCTCTGTAAAATGGAAGGTCAGACAAACTGGAGCAATTGGTGACACTTCTGATTATAAATATTCTGTCCCTCCCTGTCTTTGCTTTTAAAGATTGCTTTATTCTAGACAGGAACTGGATGAAATTCATTGTCCCTTCAGAGACTGATCCTTTTTCAGGATGTCTTCTCTCTTGGAAAATAATGATATCTTTTATGTATAAGTCAGGAGACATGTATTATTATATCTCTTCTCACCTGTTATGTATGATCATGAACCTTTCAATGACTCTTTTTTGTGACATTTATTTCTGGGGTGATGTTTTCTCCTTTTCACATGTCCTTACTCTGTTTTCATAATCAATGAAGAAGTCAAATAGAAAAAAATTGTCCTCAGTTCCCTAAGCAAAGGAAAATGTCATCTCTGTTGTGAGTTTTTCCTCCAGTAGAAAGTAAAATTCACAAGTTCTGACTGAGGAGTATAAAAAGATTCCTTTTTGGGTCAAGTGACTTTCTAGAACTTTCCTGAATATGTCTTTGGTACCTATGTTTTCTCCCCCAGAGGAGTTTTACTCCAGGTTAATGTAATTTGCCTCGCTGAGTTCCTTATTTACAAAGGTACAAGATAGGCCTGCGTAGTCCACAACAATTTATCCATCATTTTTTAATGTTTCTTTTATAAACTATTTTTAACATTAAACATAAGTGCTGCAAAACCCACAGTTTTATTTATGAACCTGATTAGCATAGAAAGCTTATAGTCCTTTGCAAATGAAAATAATTTCAAATTAATTCAATTAAATAATGGAAATTATTTCGAATTCACATTAGAATGTTTCTAGACCAAAAAGGAAAAACAAAATTCTTAGGAAATAATTTCTGCTTTTTCTCAACAGATTTACTTTTTCAATTCTTGCCTTTTAGTCTCAAACCTGTAGGGGGGCCCTCACGTAAATTTTTAATTTTCCGTTTAAATATACAAATATACAAGTATTTGGTTTAGTTGCATGAGCTTTGAAATATTTTAATGTTGCAAAAGATACAATATTTTATATTAAGGACATTAAATTATTGCTGTTGCAATATTGCTTTTTCCTCCTTTGTCTTTAGCTATGTTTTAATCTCCCAATTTGATGAAACAGGTAGACACAGCAATGTGAGTTATCCTATGGGTCCCTTTATTACTGCTTCTGGGTCTACCTTGACAAGGAGGGAAAGAAAAAAGCATGAAGGGAAAGTTAAGACACATCTTGTGCTGCTGTAATGATGAACAACGCAGTTCCACTGTGGCAGTTCTGGCAGGGCATAACAGTACCAAGTAAAGAAGCGGAGAATGATGTGAACAAGCAAGAGTATAATGAAAGGAGCATGTAAAGAAGATAGGGAAATTATTAGGTTCCTTCTTAAATTTCTGTAAAAGGAGATCCCCACTGTGAATACCTGGCACATCATTAGCTTTTGCTATTTTCTTTTATCAAATAGTCTAAGGAGAGAGAAATTTACTCCTTTATGTTTTGAGGGTTGATTCCAAGCCTTTACATTTATTCATTTATTTGTTTCCTAAGTCAGATCTTTCATTATACTCTTATACAGTAAAATAAGCTGCAGCAGGGAATTCTGGATGTTCAGTTTATTTTCTTTTCACAGCATTAATAAGCAGCACATGTAGGAACAGGACAGCTTCTTTCTGCAGTCCAGATTCTTGCTGCTGTTAAGTATAAACTGGCAGAAAGGCTGCCTGCATTTGCAGGAAAAAATAAAGCTGTTCCAGCTCTGCAGCCTCATATTTGTTTAGAATTTGTTCAACTATTACTTTCAATAGGAACTTGAATATCAGAGCTATTTATACAGGGATTTTTAGTGATCCATTGAAAATATATAAATTCTGCAGTTCACCATTTGCTTCATTTGCAGAACTGCTTCTGTCCTAATAATTTCACAGAGATGTCTGTTCCTCCTGTCCCCATGCCTCAATTACTCTGTGAGATACAATGTATGCTTGCAGAGGTAAAATTTCCACATTCTGTCAGTGAAGCTCCTTATTCCGTATTAGTGTAGGAGATAGAGCAGGGAATTGTTAAGATGATTATCTGAGAGCTACAGATTTTGTGTCTGAGGGTGAGATAAACTAACAAAAGGGGAATTTTAGAAAATGCACTTGCACAACTCTTTATATCTAATTTGAGAGACATACAACACAGAATAATTTGGACATAGATCAAGCCTTTGAACATAGATCAATTTCCTCTCTCTTCTCTGAAAGGCCCCTCAGCTACTGAAGCAATGATGATTTGTAACTCTGTTAATCGTCGAGAAGAGAATAATTTGGGACAGAGCACAATAAAGCTAAATAATCAATGTTGGGTGGTTGGTTAATTTTTTGGGGTTGATGTATTTGTTGTTGCTGCTGGTTTTTTGCTCTTTTTTGGGCTTTGGGTTTTTTTTACCCCTTATAGGACCAGAGGCTGAGGGGGGAGCAATTGGAAGGGGACGAATAAAGAGGACAAAAAATAGAGCTCTATATTTTAATTAATAGCTTTCACCTGTTGGAAAACTTTTACAACCTTTTACAGTTTTGTGTGTGTGTCTGTGTGAGTGTGGGATGGACCAGTCTGAATTGCCTCACTTTCTGCTCTTTAAAATAGGGATTGTCTTTTAAAAGGCATTGGGAGTTAAGATCTGTTAGTGACTGCGA
This sequence comes from Peucedramus taeniatus, assembly GCA_013400575.1. Classification (NCBI taxonomy): domain Eukaryota; kingdom Metazoa; phylum Chordata; class Aves; order Passeriformes; family Fringillidae; genus Peucedramus; species Peucedramus taeniatus. The sequence goes on from WBNO01030083.1 coordinate 12,189, forward strand.
AATTATGAAAGCATTGAAAAGAAAGACTGACCCCTTTTTTTACCTTTCTGAAAGAAAGTTGCAAATGCAAATTCAATAGTTCCACTGCTAGTTGGAACCACAGAAAAGTACAGCTGAAAAAAGCCATAAGAGAGAATTTTGGAGACCTGAACCACTCATATGTATAATATTTTGCACTACTTTATTGACTTGACACTAAATGAGTTTGCAGAAGATAAGGCTTTTCGACACTCTAGGATCTCTGGGTGGTCTTTTACAATTTGGTCAGAGCCAATTGAATAAGCATTGTGTTTCAATTGCATAAATGCAGTGTCCAGAACATACACCACTCTTTCCACTGGAATTTTCCGATGAGAAATACAGGAGCCCCTAACGGTGAAAGATCAACAAATGTCCTAGTTTAGGGCAAATTTGGGAGAAAAACCCCAAAGGGGCCCTTCAGAAAAGCCAACACACACGGCCCCTCCCCCCAACCAGGGTTTGGAACAAAATTCCTCAGAGAGAGAAGTGGAAATAACCTGTTTATTTAACAGGCACCGCACCCCACACACACAAATGAACAGTGCTGGATGACAAAACTCTTTCACCGTTCTGAAGAGACTCCAGTCTCTCCTGGGAGTGGTCACTCTGTTATCAGCCTCTCCGGCGCTGGGAATGGCTGCTGCAGGGCAGGCCCCAAAGGGCAGGCTCTCAGTGTTTTCCAGGTCCCAGTCCAGAGCAGGTTTGCATGGTTCCAAGGAAAAAGGAAAAAAAAAACTACAACAACAACAACAAAAACCAAAAAACGAAAAAACAAAACAAAACAAAACAAAACAAAGAAAAACCAAACAAAACACACACACACACAAAACAAAACCCAGTCCAGGGAAAAATTTCGGAGTGCCTAGCTAAACTAGCTAACAAGAAGCAAAAGCAAGAGAGAAAGGCAGAAGCCAGAGCAAAGCAAGGGCAAAAGCGAAAGACCGCAAAGAAAAACAAAAGCAGCCCTATGTACAGTCTGTGTCTCGCCATCCATGTGGGAGTGAGCAGGCTGATAACAAAACAAACTTCGTTTTTCAGAGCCGGTCTTGAAGGTACAGAGCATAATATCCAGCATAACAGAACAGACGATTGGGGATAAAAACATCATAACGTCACCCTAGGACAGCTGGTAATGTTTGATGTGTAAAAATTCAGTATGATCAATAACATTGCTGGCATGATGAAGAGAACCTGAAATCATTCAGAGCTAATTTAGAGAGACAGTTACTGCAGGATGCTCCTAAGCTGATATACCCGGTGGCCTATACTAATGACAAGTGAAAGAGATCAGTTCAGAAAGAGAACCAATATACAACATCACTTTTAATTTCCCAAATACCTCCTCCAAAAGAAGAGAAGACTAAAAGAGGCATAAAAAGGAACAGCACTGAAAATCTGATCAGTGAAAAGTGCAAGGTTTTGTTGTTCCCTTCTTTTTTTTTTTTAATTTTGGTGTATGGTTGGAGTATTGCATTTAACGAAGGATTGGGTTCTCAAAGAGAGTGAGATATATCAACGTGAGCCTGCGGCAGACAGAGATGAAGTAAGCTTTAAGCACAGGTCTTCAGAGGTGAAGAGCTAATGAATTAAAAACTGCTGCTCCTTCTGTCTTCCTGTTCTGACTTCTTAATTGCAGAGTTATACATGATCTATACTTCAAGTGAAGCATGCAGAAGGAAAATGATTTTGTAAAGTAAGTGACAGCAGTTAAAAATGACACAAAAAATAACCCAGTCTTTTCACAATATGTTATTTTCCAGTGTCTTGGGACATTATGTTATATCAAAATTGCTGTTTTAATTGAAATTGCAATCCCTTCTCATAACAATTGGCTTTATGAATCCCTTTTCTCCCAAATGGTAGAAAATGAGGAGAAAGAAAAGAAGGCAGGAGCCTCCTACATTTTGCAGTACAAAAACAGGAAAGAATTCTCTAAGAATACTGTAGAACATGAAATTGTGAAGAACTTATAGGCTGCAGACACACACATGTTCTAGATCATTAAGATTCTTTTTGATGCATAAAAATTCAAATAGGAAAAGTGGCTAAATACTGCTCTGAAGATAGAGGGTCAGGATATCCATTAGGGCATATTTTGCCACATGCTAAGATCCTTTTATTGAGAGATGTCTCTGCCCAAGTCAAGGTGCAAAGAAGATCACATGCCGAAGTCAGAAGTAGGGATGTTATTTAATAGTAAATGTCAGGTAGAGAGAGAGAGAAGGAAATAGGAAAGAGTGAGGGGTGAGAGTGGGACAGGGGAGAGAGACATTAAGCAGAAGAGGATCATCAGCCATAGATCCAGTAGCATCCCGTTAGTCCCCCTTCAGCCTAGGCTTCTCAACAGTGGGGATTCTCAAGCCATTGAAAACTGTTCATTATTTATGTATTTTAGCAAACAAAGAAATGAATGCTAATTTTTTACACTGTTCTCTTATTTTGTTGGTTAAATGGTTCCCTCACCTCTAATGCTACTTAGTTCCATGTTCAGTCTTTTTTTTCTTTTGAGTTGGTGGGTTTTTTGACTCAGTGCTTGCAATCTCCCCTTACCTGAATTACCTTTCACCCAGTCCAAGCTGATTTCAGCACAGTTGCTGAGTTGGTTTTACTCATAGCACATAAATTCTGTCATTATCAATGATACATCTGTCTTCCCCAGCTTTGCTTTCATCCACTTTTGCCTGAGATAATGGACAACAGTAACACCTTTATCTCAAGGTCCTATCTTGGTGGCTTAACTTACAGTCCAAGTTTCAGGTAACTAAAGAGGCATATTTGGGCGGGCGGAATTGGTGATCCCAGATGCCATCTGTTCCATAACTTGAGGGGATCTTTGTCCAACCAGAAATATGGGTATGAGGATTTTCTTTACAGTCTACCACAGTGGTAATTTTTGTCTGGATGTGCACCCAGGGTGTGCTAAACAGTCCTTGCTTGACACCGCACCCCCAATCTCGGGTGGAGGGTGCCAGCTAGCCCTGACCCCTCA
>WBNO01030085.1:2040-16003 GCA_013400575.1 Peucedramus taeniatus
TCCATCCCAAATCCCTCAGGGAAAAATCCATCCCAAAACCCTCAGGGAAATTCCATCTCAAATCCAGCAGGGAAATTCTACTCCAAACCCCTCAGGGAAAAATCCATCCCAAATTCTTCAGGGAAAAATCCATCCCAAATCCCTCAGAAAAATTCCATCCCTAATCCCTCAGGGAAATCCTGTCCCGAATTCCTCAGGGAAAAATCCATTCCAAATCCCTCAGAGAAATTCTGCTCCAAATCCCTCAGGGAAAAATCCATCCCAAATTCTTCAGGGAAAATTCCATCCCAAATCCCTCAGGGAAATTCCATCCCAAATCCCTCAGGGAAAAATCCATCCCAAATTCCTCAGGGAAATTCTGCTCCAAATCCCTCAGGGAAAAATCCATCCCAAATTCCTCAGGGAAATCCTGTCCCAAATCCCTCAGGAAAAATCCATCCCAAATCCAGCAGGGAAATTCTGCCCCAAATTCCTCAGGGAAAAATCCATCTCAAATTCCTCAGGGAAATTTCACCCCAAATTCCTCAGGGGAAAATCCATCCCAAATCCAGCAGGAAAATTCCATTCCAAATCCCTCAGGGAAATTCTGCCCCAAATCCCTCAGGGAAATTCCGCCCCAAAACCCTCCGGGAAAAATCCATCCCAAATCCAGCAGGGAAATTCCATCCCAAATTCCTCAGGGAAAAATCCATCCCAAATCCCTCAGGGAAATTCTGTCCCGAATTCCTCAGGGAAAGCCTTGTCGAGGGTATTTGGGAGGTGGGAGGTGAAAAATATCAACCTGTGCTGCTGTGGGAAGTTAATAATTAGTCCCCATTTCCTCTGTAAAGGTAATTAAAGCATCCCAGGGCAGCAGCCTCGGGCACTGTTGGTGTGGAGAAAACTTGAAGGAAAATATGGGGAAAACCCAACTGAGGGGTGGAAGGTGCACCTTAAAAACAGAGATCAGGTAGAGGAGATTAATCCTGATTTTGCTTTAATTGCAGCACCAAAATGCCCCATCAAGGCCCCAGGCTGGGGGGAAATGCTGGACCCGGTGCTTCCCTCCCCATCCAGCCTTCCCACAGCGTCCAGTGCAGGGAGGAACGGATGGCAGCAAGGAGGAATGTCTGGGAAACACAGGATGGGGTGTGAGGGAGCCCAGCAGAGCTGCTGGTTTGCCCTGACACCCCTTGGGGGCTTGGCCACCCTTCAGGCACACATGGCTGTCCTAATCTCAGTACAGCCCAGTACAGGTGTCCCAATTCCAGTACAGCCCAGTACAGTGCCCTAATTCCAATACAGCCCAGTACAGGTGTCCCAATTCCAGTAAAGCCCAGTACAGGTGTCCCAATCCTGTACAGTCCAGTACTGTTGTCCTGACTTCTGTACAGCCCAGTACAGGTGTCCCAATCCCAGTACAGGTATCCCAATCCCAGTACAGCCTGGTACAAGTGTCCCAATTCCTGTGAGTCCAGTACAGCTCTCCTAACCCCTGTAGAGCTGTTCCAGCCCCAGTACAGCCCAGTACAGTGGTCCCAGTTCCAGTGCAGCCCAGTACAAGTGTCCCAATCCCAGTACATTCCAGTACAGGTGTCCCAACCCCAGTACAGGTATCCCAATCCCTGTAGAGCTGTCCTAATTCATGTGCAGCCCAGTACAGATGTCCCAGCCCCAGTACAGCCCAGTACAGGTGTCCCAGCCGAGTACAGCCCAGTACAGGTGTCCCAATCCCAGTACAGCCCAGTACAGGTGTTCCAACCCCAGTATAGCCTAATACGGGTGTCCCAATCCCAGCACAGCCCAGCACAGGTGTCCCAGTCCCAGTACAGCCCAGTACAGGTGTCCCAGCCCCAGTACAGCCCAGTACAGGTGTCCCAATCCCAGCACAGCCCAGTACAACTGTCCTGACCCCTGTAGAGCTGTCCCAACCCCAGCACAGCCCAGCACAGGTGTCCCAGTCCCAGTACAGCCAAGTACAGCTTTCCCAATCCCAGCACAGCCCAGTACAACTGTCCTGACCCCTGTAGAGCTGTCCCAACCCCAGTACAGCCCAATACAGGTGTCCCAATCCCAGTACAGCCTGGTACAGGTGTCCCAATCCCTGTAGAGCTGTCCCTGTCCAGTTTCCCCAATTTCTGTGCAGCCCAATACAGCTATCCCAACCCAGTACAGCCCAGTACAGCTGAACCACTCCCAGTACAGCCCAGTACAGCTGTCCTTATCCCTGTCCAGCTGTCCCAGTCCCTGTACAGCCCTATCCAACTTTCCCAGTCCCAGTCCATCCCAGCAGAGCTCTCCCAGTCCCTGCAGAGACCTCAAAAGCCAGAGCCACCTTGGCTCATCCCAGTGGGACACGCCACAGGATTTCCTGTGGGACAAATGCTGCCTTCCCTTGCTCCCAGGATCCAGCCACCAATGAGGGAGTGTTGCTGCCTAAAAGCTTTAAAAAACAAAACCTCAAAACAGCACAGGAAATATGAATATGAAAATATCACAGTAAGATTGAAACTTTAGACTCTGAGGTCACATCCAGGGTAGAAGAGTTGAGGTTGTAGGAGCCACGGAGGACCTGGAGGACAATCCCAGCACGTGGGTGTATCCCAGGATTTTCCCTGCAGCCTCAGTGGTGACTCCCTGCCTGCAGCACGCTCTGCCCATGAATTATGCAGGTTTTTATCAGGTTAGAGTCTGTGTGTTGACATGGTGTCATCCCGGATTCTTAATCAAGATGCCAGGGAAGATGGAGCAGCTGCCCCGTGAGGCTTCGTTAGCCGTGCCCATAATCTGATCACTGAGTTATTACAGTTCCCATAAAGTTTAATTTTGGGAATTCCAGCCTGTCACTCAAGCACCCTGATAAGCCAGCTCTCCTGGTGGGCTTTGAGTTGGCTGCTCCTCCACAGGAGCACCTGGGAATTCTGCAGCAGTTTGTCCTTGCTCTGCTGCTCTCTTAGGGTTTTGTTATTTTTAGTGATTCAGGATTTTAAAATGGCTTTTTTTCTAAACTCCTACAATGTTATAGTTGCTCTTTTTTTGAGGAAAAAAACCCCAAGAACTTATAAAGGTTATAATGAGTGATTTTAACACTAATATGAAGGGACAATTCTTACTAAAGTTTGATGATTTTATGTCAATAAAAGCACAAGCCTAAAGCCATTTATTTATGATTGATTATAGCACTGATGAATAGAGTAACACATAATATCTTCTATTATATAGAGTCTGGAATAACTTTGTTTTCAGTAGCTTGATTTTCTGCAAAGTCTTGCTTTTTTATCTTTATTCTTCTGTTCATCCTGACCTTTTTAAATAATACCTTCCTTTCTAGGCTAGGTGGAAAAAAGGATTCACACCAGCGGCCATCCACACTGCACAGCCAGTTTATTCTCTGGTAAACCCACTCGTTTATGCAGCTTGATCTGTTTCCCACATGAGAATATTTCTGTTTCCCAGGGTTTTGAAGCTTACTCTGAAAATGACACCTTTTAAAACCAATTGTCCTAAATCCTCTTTAACCAGTGGCTTTGGTGCTACATCCTTTTAGACTTGGATATTATTTAATAATTTTTTTTTATAACAAACTAAGCCCATAGGATGATGTGCAACTGCAAAATGTCCTCAGCAGTCACAAATCACTCCCTATAAAGAAATTTCCTTTCTGCCTCTTCCTAGTTCTGCAGAATTTGTGTCTCCTTGCATTGAGCAAAATGCACATCACCAGCCCTGACACATGGAGAGTTCTGTTTTATTGAGCAATAACTTCATGTCAAATCAGCTGCCAGAACTTGCAGTTTGTACAATTCTCATGGAATTGTGGAGGATCCCTTGGGATGGCCTCTGTCAGTCCACCCAATGCCTAAATGAAAATGTCATTTTACCACAGCAACCACTTCCACAGAATTCCTCCTTTCTCCAGCCTCACTAGAGATACAAAAGAGGTCAAGTATTGTCAAATACTGTACAGAGAGATGCATATAAATCACATAAATACTGATAAGCAGAGATTAATTAAGACACAATAATTATGAAGAAATGAAATTCAGTTGGTAAGGAGCTGATAAGGGATCTGTTTTAACAAAACCAGTTTAAAATAAGCATGGTCCTTAATAATCCACCACTAAACCATGTTCCTAAGTGCCACATCCACACAGCTTTTAAATATAGAGCTCTAAGTCACTAAGAACAACTATTGCTCTCATTTAGGAATAAATGTAGATGGAGAATGAGCAGCAGCTCTGCAGGAATAGTTTGGGAACACAAATAAGTAGAGTGTCAAGAATGAGAGAATTCATTCAAAATTAAAAAACTCTTCTTCAGCATCAAAGCTCATTTTCCTCTCTGAAACCAATGCTAAGGCCCAACTCCTGTGGATTTCTGACAGGCTGGGTTTTGTTTCCTTGTTTGAGGAAGCTCTGGGGGCTTGCAGAGCTCAGCAGCATTGAAGCCTCATCACCAAAAATTCAGACAGACAAGTCCATTCCCAGATTCAGTGATGTAATTGAGTAAACTCTGCTGTAAATTGAAAAGCTTCAGCAGAGACACTGATTAAAGTGGCATCAGGCAGTTTTTCATTTGACAATCAAATTATACCAGAGAACTAATCAAAGCAAGATACCTGCATGATCTAGATTTTCATCAGCTCTGAAGTGTTAACCCCAGTTTTGAAATTCAGGCTGTGATCACACTTGTTTTGCCTGCAGTGACAGGCATCCTAAGGAATCCTAGAAATTCAGATTATTTTTTTTTTTCTGATGATCATTCAGCCAGATAGAAACTCATTTCTTGCTCTTCCCAAGCCTCACAGAAATTCTTACTCCAAAGTGCTGGAGGCTGTAGGAAATGCAGTATCTTGTCTCCTTGGAGACCATAAAAGAGCTGTTTGTGTGAGCTGAACACAGCACACAAATGACAGGCCAGAGCCCAACTGTGTAAATCCTTCTTCAAACTTTTACTAATTCTGCTGGGAAGAAAACTGTAGGAAGAAAAAAATATTTGCCTAGCAAGATGTGCAGTTATAACAACACTTTTCTTTTTTTGTATCTTTAGAAACAGCACTGAATGTTTTGCGTGGATTTAGTGAAGAGAAGACTTTAGAAAGGCTTTTTTCTCACAAAGTAAAAAAGTTTTTGAACAGGAAAATGCTCTTGTGCTTAAGGTTGAAGGGAGGTGGGGGTGGGGAACAAATGTCAAATTCAAGGTCTGTGGAGGAGCTCATCCCAGGTGTTTGACACTCTGAAGGACAGAAGTTGGTTCTTTACCCCCACAAAGTAAAAATAAATAAAAAGTAAGAAAAAAACAAAGTAAATTTTACCCACAAAGTAAAATTCATGGATGTGCAGGATTTTCTTGCTGCATCCTGCTGGCCTCTTTTGGCTTTTCCAGCTGCTTGTCTCATGCTGCAGGGGATGAAGGAACAGGGACTGTTCTCCCTGGGGTTTGGGTGCAACCTCCTGGCCAGTGCAGAATTTGGATTTAGATGTTTAGTTTTTATTTATATTACAGTTTTACAGTACTTTATGCTAGCAAATTAATAATGGAGCTGTATTTTTTTAAGGATAAACTGTTTAATTAAGAAATGACATTTAAATTATTTTTACTTTTAATAACTAATTACTTGTGGTTTGTAACGTGAATTTTTTAAATCTAATTATATAATATTATTTAAACTCATGAAGAAGAAGGGGAAGAAGAAGGACTTGTTTTTGTTCTAAAACTTTTATTTTGTTTTATATATTACTATATTTTAAACTTTTAAACTAAGATTTTACTATGTGAAATGGATTGAGAGGTTCACTGGAGGAACATCTACAGGCTTTGTGCTCTGTGCTTTCCACTTGTGATCACTGAGTCTCTGTGTGTAAGAAGGGACTTGTACATTAATTATAGTTCAAATAGACTAAACTGGGCCTTCCCCCTTGAAAGCTGAATGGGAATTTTATTTTTTTTTAACATATACAGTCTATCCTAAAGATATTTCCAAGGAGAGCAGCAGTAGGTGTGATTCCCACCACCCAGTTTTGGTCTGATACTGAGAAAAGGAAACAAAAATTCAACTTACTCAGCATTAAAAAATGCTTGTGGTGGGAGGAAGAGAAATTGCAATCAGTTAAGTATCTGAAGTGATATTATACACTTTATTTAAACTACACACTTATAATTTTAGTTTCATTATTTAATTTTGGAAGTTTTCTCTACGGCTTCAGGTCAAATGCAGTTCTCTTGGGAGTCAGTGCTTGTTAGCACAGAAAGCCTAAAACTCTCAGTAATTTTATCAGGGTTCTGACAGAGACCCTCACTCACTGCTGTTCTTCATTTATTTCTCCCGTTCAGATCCATCACCGTGCACGTAACACCCACGAGCAGAAGCCATGAATTCCAGAAAATTATCCTCAGAACCACGGAGAATTTTCCCTGCTGCCAAAGCCCCCAGCCAGCAGCCATCCCGCATCCTGGTGGTGGATGTCACCTCCCCTTCCTGGGCCAACACTTGCTCCGTGCTCTCCGAGGCTCTGGAGAATGTCCTGTGCCTGGCATGTGGCCTGGCAGGGCCCTGCAGGGTGCCCCTGCTCAGCCTCTACGTGGTGCAGCCCCAGCAGGAGTGTCTGCTGCCCTTCACGGTATGCCCCAGGCTGTGCTGCTGCTCAGGAGGGAAAAAAAAGTTAATTATTTATATCTAAATTCATATCTAAAAATCTGTGTATAAATTCACGTCTTAAAAATCGGCCGTTCTCAGATCGATCGTGTCGCGGTGAGGTGAATCTGATGAAAAGGTAAAGTTGAGAAGGAGGAGTTTAATTTTTGATCTGTGAACCTGATAAATTAGGTTGGGTGCTCTTCCTTCCTAAAACATCTGGTTTGGAGCATCTGTTGCACCTTTCATGTGCTGCTTTCTGCTGTGCTGCTTCTTTGTCAGAATCATCACACACAACTCAAGCTGTGATAATCTGGACACTGGACAAATATTACCAATGTGTGAGAGGTTCTAGATATTGAAGGGGAAAGGTGCAGAGTTAAAACATCTGTGCTGAATTTGAGAAGCATCCTGAAATCACAGAATCATCTGGAAAAGTCCTCTAAGACTAAATCCCATTCTAAACCCAGCACTGCCAAATCTACCCCTTAACCATGTTCCTAAGTGCCACATCCACACAGATTTTAAATATAGAGATCTAAGTCAGTAAGAACAAATATTGCTCTCATTTAGGGCTCTGCACAGGAATAAATGTAGATGGAGAATGAGCAGCAGCTCTGCAGTAATAGTTTGGGAATACAAATATGCATCTTAAAGTTCACAAGAATTTTTGAAGTCATCCTGTTAGAAATAATCATACTGAGCACTCCCATTTACACAGCATCAGTGTAAACACACAGGATTAACCCTTCCACTTTATACAGCAACAGTGGAAACATTCTGAAAAGTTTTGTCAGGTCTTCACATCTTGAGAAAAATAAAAAAACAGAGGTCAAGAGTAAATTAGCAAATGTGATCTGCAAGAAGACTCTGCCTAATGGTGGTGTTTATTTTGTGGGAAAGGTTATAGATAATGTGAAAAGGATAATCTTATGACTGCTGCTCCTGATCAGCTGTCTCTTTTATTTAAACAACAATTCCTCATTTTGATAGTCACAGTTTTAAAAGACAGAGGGGCCCTTAGATCATTGTTTTGTTTTGTTCACATCACAGGCTATTATATTTCACTAAAGTACCCCTATCTCATAAAAGCTTCCTTCCAGAAAGCCATCTAGTTTTGATCTGAAGACAAGATGGGTAATCAAGTACTTCTCTTGATAATTTCATCCAGTGGTTAATAATTGTCATTGTGAAACCTGTACCTAGTTCCTAATTTGCATTTATTTGCTTTATCCTCCAGGGATTTCTTAATGTATTTACTCTTCTGGCTAGATTGAATAACATGCTTGTATTTTATCCTTTCTTCCTCTAAATAGGAGTGGGTCCCTTCTCTGTTCTGGCTGGTAAATCAAGAACAAATTAGAAGTTTTAACTGCAAAACATTTTCACAATAATTTTAATAATTTCCAAGCCATTCTCTGTATTCACTCTGCTGGCTTTTTGGGTGCTACATTCCAATAGTAGGCATCAGCTGCTGTACTGAAGCTGTTTTTCAGAGCTGTGTTAGACAAATCATGAAGTCAGGAAAGCCCCAGAGCTGAAAATAGAGATGGGGAGAGTACATGGGGAAGTGTCACACACACTTAGCCTGGTTTTAACCTTTCCTTTTGTGCTTGTTTATGGTCTCTGTTCCCACTGGTCTCCCCAGTAGGAGAGTCCATAAAGCTTCCCTGGAAAGGGCAGGGAGGGCAAAGAAAGAGAAGTATCATGAATATCATGAAAGTTGATAACTGTGGGGGAGAGCAAGTGGTGGCAAGATAAGAAATCAGCGTTGAAGCATCAACAAATTTAATGTGGGACTGAGTAAGGACTGAGCAGAGCCTCTGCAGCTTCCCACTCAGTCTCACTGAAAGCCCACCCTGCAAGCCATGGCTCAGGGGTGCTTCAGTGACTCAGAGCTCCACACATCTGAAGCAAATGAGTCAAATGTTCACCTGCTGCCTCTTCAGTGGGGAAGGTGACCTCTGTCTTGTATTGCTTTAAATAAATTTGGTAGAATTCACTCAATATCTTTCCTCTGGCCACAATGTAGCAGTTTAACTGCTGGGTCTGTCTCAGCTCTGAGTTCTTGGTGAGGCTCAGGTGAGCTGACATCTCTGTGACCACCAGCCTTCCTCCACATTATGAGAGGTATTCCTGTTGTTTACCAGCTGCCTTGGTTTGGAAAGACAGGTGTCTGCTAAGGAAGGCAGGAGCCTCCCCTGAAATGGAAAATGTAAACCCCCTACTTCTGAATTGTTATAATTTTGAAATTAAGGGGCTCTCAGGCAAAGATATGGGAATAGGAATAACAGCTCTTTATTAGGGAAAAAATAAAAGTAAAATAAAAGTGCAGTAATACAAAAAAACACTGCCAGAGTCAGAAGAGGAGCTGACCCCCTGTGGGTCAGGGTGTTGCACAGTCCCATTCCATGGTGGCTGCTCCTCCTGCAGTGCCAGGGGTGGCTCTGGTGGAGCAGGGATCCTGGACAAGGGTGGAGTTTTCCTCTGAAGCTCCAGGGGTGCTGGAGATGGGCCTGGTCTTCCTCTGGGAAAGCAGTGCAGAAGAAAGCTGCTCCTCTGGGAATGCAGTGGGCAAAGGCTGCTGTGGTGTTCCCAATCCTCAGATTGTATCCAGGTAGGAATGCTTGGCTCCTCCTCTGGGTGGAGCATCTCCCAGTGGGGTGATGGAATTTTATCAGCCATGCAGGGACACTCAGTGGCCATGGACAGAAGAGATCTCCTGGAGGGAGGATTGGTTGTGGAAGAGATAAAACTGCCCAATGAACAGAATAGAACTGCCCCACCTCTAAGAGGTAGTGATAGAATACACACCCTCAGCTACATCTTGTAACCTAAGGCACCAGCTTTTCCTGCTCCTTCAACCCTGTTTTGCAGCAAGTGAAAGAAAACTTTGCCCGAATTCAAGCCTGCATTTCGGAGCTGCGCTCACTCCCAGCTGAAGGCTGCTTCCCACAGGGGGGGAACGGAGTGGTGCAAGCTGTGCAGGATGGATTGCAGCAGTTCAAGCAGTACAGCAGGCACACAGCAGCAGGAGGCTCCACAAATAGTTCTGTTGAGGTAAGAAAATGCTGGGAAGGGAGGGGGAGCCATCCCACATCATTGTGATTTATAAATGTGTATTTCGTGTGCAGCGAACATGCAGAAAAATTTAGGTATTCAGCACTCTGGCTGTTTCAGAGATCCACTGTCTAGAAGTCCTGAAGGAAGATATCAAATCCTCAAATCCTTTGGACAGATTTCTGTGGAAAAGAGGGCATATTTAAGGAAAGCTGTCCTGATCCAGGATCTGATAGATTTCGGTGGACACAGTTTTGGTAGATTTTGGTGGCTGTGTTTTCATCTCTGAATGTGTTATTTTACATAAAGGAGAGGGAAGCTGCTAATAACACATGAGAACAGATGTATGAATGCAGAAAGCAGAGCAAGGTTCACAGGAGGAAGTATTTTTTAAAAATAGTATCAACTGACATGAACAGACAGGGAGTTATGGAGGGGAAAGGACTCACACAGAAATGTTTTCCTCTGGACAGCAGAAAATATCAGCTCCAAACAATCTTGCATTTCAGACTTCTCAGGCTCAGGGCCCACCTGCCAGTCATGAAATTGAGATTCCCACAAGTGAAATTTGCCAAGTCTTTCTGCTTTGTTTAGGTCCTCAAACCTAAAGCTTCTGGAGTCTCACAGAATCACACTGTGATCAGGCTGCAATTGAGACTCACTCCCAGGGTCTGTCCAGGAAACTTTTCTACTGATTCTCTGCCTCTCTTGGGGCTTTAAGATATTTTTCCTGACCATTTGAAAGGTGATTTGTGCTTTGAAGCTGGGGGTTGGAACAAGCAGAACATGCTTTGAAGACAAGAGAGAACAAAATCTCTTTTTGTCTTTTTTTGACAAAGAACAAAATCCAGGACATTTTCTAGTGTACTTGAAGGAACAAGCTACATTAAAAATTAGGAGAGTTTTAAAAATAGAGAGTTCTTACTCCCCTAAGCAGTCCTTCTAGACTAGTTCTTCTAGATTATGCAATTATTCTTCTAGTTCTTCTAGATTATGCAATTTTATTGTACTTCTCTTTGCAAGGGGATGTAAGACATGCTGCAGGGACAGGCTCTGGTTGCTGACAGGCAGGAGGGAGTTCTACCCTTACAAAAGGCCAAAAAAAAAGTTTTAAATAAAGGCCTCCTTCTGCTCCAGATTCTTAACTGATTGCAATTTCTCTTCCCCCCACCACAAGCATTTTTTAATGCTGAGTAAGTTGAATTTCTGTTTCCTTTTCTCAGTATCAGACCAAAACTGGGTGGTGGGAATCACACCTACTGCTGCTCTCCTTGGAAATATCTCTAGGATAGACTGTATATGTTAAAAAAAATAAAATTCCCATTCAGCTTTCAAGGGGGAAGGCCCAGTTTAGTCTATTTGAACTATAATTAATGTACAAGTCCCTTCTTACACACAGAGACTCAGTGATCACAAGTGGAAAGCACAGAGCACAAAGCCTGTAGATGTTCCTCCAGTGAACCTCTCAATCCATTTCATATTGGTTTAAATGTGAGCCAAAGCTCAAAAAAATTGCTCATGAATCTGTTTTTGAATAGATATTTCAGCAAGATTTTTCCTGTCTCCATAGTGAGACCAGTGCCACTCAACATCTTCATCTCTCAAGAGAGAATTGGTGTAAAGGCAGATTCTTCATGCTCTGATTTGTGTTTCAGATCACAATTTTGACCAGCCAGCCCAGCAGAGAAATGGTAAAGCAGCTGGAAAAGAAGTTACAAGACATAGACCTGATGAGCCTGAGAAGAATACAAGTCATTGAGGTTCTGAAGAGAGATTTCCTGGAGCCTGAGGATGTGGAGCAGTGTGTGCCAGCAGAGGAGCCCAGCAGTGGTGAGTGGAGGGCATTTTTAGGGAAGTTATGGCTTTGGGCAGCAGGACAGTCCAACATCTGCCACTTCCATTTGGGTCATTTAATGTCCCTTGGGTCAGTGGGAACTGCTGTGCCTGGAGGAAGTTTGTACCACAGCACTTCTCTGGGGCTTGTAGAACTTACAAACCCCATGTGTTGTTGGAGTCCTGGTTGTGAGAATTTTAGACTTTCTGTGCTGACAGGCACTGACCCCCAAGAGAACACTGCATTGACCTGAGGCTGTGGAGAAGCTTCCAAAATGGAATGACAGATCTGGGATTGTGGGTGTGGATTTGAATAGAAGTGTGTAATATCACAGGGTGGAAAACATAGAGTTTAAGGTTTTAGAATAAAATGATACATAGAAAGCAAAATGGAGGTTTTAGGGTGGAGGCTGGTCCTTCTTCTTCACCTTCTTCTCCATGGTCTGGGTGGTTTTGTGTAATTGGATAAAAAAATCCCCACTGCAGGACATGAGTGATCAGTTATTGGGTTAAAAGTGAAAATAATTTAGCTGTCATTTCTTAATTGGACAGTTTAGCCTTAAAAGGCCTTGTAGAGATAGATATGGGGCCATTTTGTAGCTTGTTAGTGAAGTGCTGTAGAACTCACTGCAGTGAGACTGTAACATAGATAAGAAATAATAAACATCTGAGTCTGAACATGAAATACCATCTCAAGTGCTTTCAATCCCAACCTTGGCAGAAAAAAGAAGCCAAGAACCAGCAGTGTATTACTTCAGCTCTTGCTGTTATTTAAAATTCATGTGTGACACAGCTTCACTGGGGGGGTTAAAGAGAAAAAGGCATCGAGTTATGGGGGTAACACACTCTGAGCAGGAAGTGTATCAAAGACAAAAACCAGCTAATTAAGAGGTTTGGACTGACAGTAACTCTTCCCACCAATGTGCAGCCTGGGAGAGAGGACTACATGGGGATTTTTGAAGTCTTGACTGAGTTAGAGACAGGATTTCTGAGCTTTTTAGATGATGGGGTTTATTTTTCTTATCTTCTACACAGGCAGGAAGGGTGAGTTCAGCTCACATCATTACAGCATGGTTCAGAAGACCGTAAGACCTTTAGTCACAAGACTTTTTAAGGAGTTATTGACTAATAAAACACAGAAATAATAAAGGATATTTATGTTTTTCACCCAATCCTTAAATATTTTGTCTTATGGACTCATGCTCCAGTGTAAGTTTTCTTAGCTAATCATGTTATGACACACAAACTTACAGTACTGCATTCTAATTTCTTTGTTTACCTTTGTAGCTACTTTTATTTTTTCAAAACCTAAACTCTAAAACTCTAAACTTTCTTTTACTTAACATGTCTTTGCTTTAAACTATAAATCCACATTATCACTTCTAGCACTTAAGTTTGGAAGCCTTTTCTAAGGTCTCAGATCAAATTTTGTGTTTAATTCTAAGCTTTGGCTTACAGGCCCAAAGTTCTGAGAATTCTTTGTATTTTAGATTCCAACAGGATTAAAAGGGGTTATTTCTGGTTTTTACTGAGGGACAGACAGAGTTATTTGTTTCTTGCTGTTCATTTTCTTTCATGGTTGCAGCAAATTCCTGGTCAATTGTCACAGTATGGACAGGGAATCCTGCAGGGAAGCCTTGGAAGGCTCAGCTCCACAGAGGAGGAGATGCTCTGTGTCTCTCTGTCACAGGGCTGCTTCAGGGAATGCAAAACCCCACCCAGATTATTTTTAAACATGGATTTTTGTGTAGCCCTTTCACCCAGTAAATGAAATGAAAATGTAAATGTGGACATAAAGGCCATTGAAATGTCAAGTGATGAAATTCTAATTTTCTGAGTGGATGAACTATTTGCTCTCTAAGAAAAGCAACAGGGGATGAATAGGTCAGATAATTGGAAAAATGAGCCCAACTGGTTTATGATACCCATTGGAGCTCCCTTCTTCTGTTTCAGGAAAAAAAAATCCATTTTACTATTAAAAAACTACAGTAAAGAGCATTGAATTTGCAAGATCCAGCATGCAGGAAGTGCAAGATTAGTGCTGTGTTGAATGAGAAAATAAATATTGTGATGCAGCACTTAATCAAGAGCTTCATTTCACTGAAGATATTTCTTCCATTGGTTTATTTGCAGTTTATTTGAACCCAGTTACATTTTTAATACCCAGAGCAGGATCAGGAAATCCCCTCCACAGGCTCATTCCCAGGTTAGTGCAGCTGGAAAAGACTTCAGCAGTTTGAAAACCCCACACTGGCAAATCTCAGAACAGCTTTGAACATGCTCAGATCTCAGAATCAGAGTAAAATGATTTAACTAAACCCCATGGAGAGCAGGACATCTGAGGTGGGAAAATCCAGGGGAGTAACCAAAAGGATGCCTGGCCTTTGGATGGACTGGTTTCTAATTAATAACCTGAGAGTAATAATAATAATCATAATAATAATCAGAAGAAGAAGA
>WBNO01030085.1:16135-29818 GCA_013400575.1 Peucedramus taeniatus
TTTTTTTTTCCTCTTCCCCTGCCCCATTACACTCCCTGAAAGCAGCTGAGCCTTGCCAGACCTTTTGCTAACAAAGGTTAATATTTGCATGTGCTGGAGATAACTGCTCCCAGCTATTTCTGTTGGATAAAAAACAAACAAGTCATGCAGATAAAGCCCTAATGCCTTTTTTAGGATCCCAGCCCATCTTCTGCAAGTCCCAGGGCTCCTTTCTCTGTGTGGGCTCTGCTCTCCAGGAAGTTTGAGACCCACTGCACAGGAGATATTGGCACCCCAACCTGTTTTTCCTAATGAATGTAGTGAATTTCTTTTAAAATTGTGATGTCTTGTGCCAGCTGCAGATGAGTAAATGAATAAATATCTATTACAGAGGAAAAAATCAAGAAAAACAAACACCAGGGAAATATTTACTGAGGAAATATTTACTAAAGCATTTACCAGCCCCAAAACACAAATAATTCCCCTTGCCAGCTGTGTTTTGCTGTTTGTAAAAATCAGTTCTATGGATTTCCTGGTGCTTTGTCTTCTGAGCTGTTAATGCCCTCTTCAGTGCACATCCCTGAGAGAAGCCCAAGTCTAAAATCCATAAGAAATGCATCCAAAACAGGATCATCCTGCAACAGTGAATTCTGCAGGGAAATGGGAGCAACACTCAGGGCAAGGGGCTGGAATTGGGAACAGCTCAGTTCATGGAGAGCAGCTTCCAACTAAAAAAATAGAAATAAAGAACCAAAAAAAAAGCAATAAAGAACTAAAAAAAAAAGGAATTAAATATCCTGGCAGCCAGGGGGAGTCAGAGAGGATGGTAAGGAAAGGTTTTGGTAGCAAGGGCAGTGTGAAAGGCCTCCTGTTGTGAGTGGGAGTCGAGTCTGCTTTGCTGCAGAGACACAACAAAATCTCTTCCTCAAGTTTGGGAGGTGGGGACAGCCAAAAAGTGTGTCCTGCAGAATATTTGAAGAATTACAGTCATTACAGTAGTCCTGGATTATTTGCCAGCTGGAAATTAATTAATTTCTGGGGATTTTTCTTTGGGTTTGGGTTGTTTTTTGTTGTTTGTTGTTTTTTTTTTTTAATGCATAAGTGTAATTTTTTTGCCAAATGGCATTAGAAATTCTAATGCATAAAGAAAAGATTTCTCAGTGTAGATGGATGTAGCACTGGTTTTTAATGCCCCTGCTGGCCTGGTAAACACAAGGGGGAAAAAATGCTATTTCTGCTATTTATTCATCTTCTCAGAAAGCCTTTCCACATCCTGGCTGTATGGTAAAGATCTTAGTGTTACCAGACTGTACTTCTGTGTTTACAGTGGTTATATTGCATGTCTTATGCAATTTGCAAATTGGGTTTTTTTTTTTCATTCCTTTTATATTATGTATCACATTCTTTATTTATCTGATGGACTTGAAGCTAGCTTCTCATCTGGATGCACCTTTGAGATATTATTTGTGGGTGGTTTTGGGGGTTTATTTGGGTTTATCTTGTTTATAGCCTGCCTAACTCTGCTGTCCAGCCTGCATTTCTCCATGCTTAGAAGTTGTTGCTACATCACAACACATTTGTCTGCACCTCCAACAAAGAAGTTTAATAATTCCTGGGTATGAGAAACCAGAGAAATCTTTTAGATGGCTGAAAATATTGGTGCTTTTTCACCTATTTTTTTCCTTTTTCCTGCAGATATGGCAATCCTGGGAATGGACATTGAGGTGCAAACTGTAGAGGACAATGTCATCAGCCTGGAGATGCTGTTTAAAACGTGGCTCCATGACCATGGCACAGAGAGGGAACAGCTCCATCTTCTCCTTCCCTCAGGAGGTTTTGGCCACGCTGCTGCACCCAAGAACACCTTAAGTATTTCACTTTCTCTCCCCTCTGCTCCCCTTCAAGGAGCTCCTGAATCCCTCAGCCTTAAAGGTTACCCAGGATTGTGCTATGGGCACCTTCCCTCCCATTTAGAGACCCAGGTGAGGTCTGTGGATAACTTGGAAAATCATCAGGCTTAGAAAGCTGCTCTTTGCTGCCACAGCTGCTGAGGCTGCAATTGTTTCCATTCTGCAGCAAAAAATGTGCCTGGAGGGGCATGTGAATTTAGAGCCATGTGGTCAAGGTAAAAAGGAGCCTTGAGAGTTGAATAGTCCTAAAAATTGTGTTCAAAACAAAGAGTCTGTGCCAGAGCTGCACTTAAATAAAGGCTCTCTTACAGAGAGCTGCATTTAAATAAAGGCTGTCTTGCAGAGAGACTTGGGGACAGATTGATGCCTTGTGTCAGGCTTTAGTATTTTCCTTCCCTCAAACATTGCTAGAAAACATTAATTTTTAAGTGCTTTGAGCATGCCATGTGCTAAACATTGTCAATCCCAGCGACCTAAACCATTCTCCTCCCAGTGTGCCTGAAGTGTGATTTGCAGGAGAGGCTGCTGGACCCAGCCCTGCTTTTGGGGACAGCTGATGGCACTGGGAGAGCAGCAGATCCCAGTTCTCCCTGGCACATGACAGCCTGGCCATCCACAGCTCTGCACAAACTCCGGGTGCTGAAGTGAGTGGTGCTCCTCATCTTCCACTGGGTAACTGGGGGAGGGTGTAAGAAAAGCTTCACTTTCCTGAGCAACATCATCCTGGGGCCTGCTGACATCACCAGGAGGATCTGGGGTGCTGGTGAGCCAAATTCTGGTGTGAAAAACCCCCAGTTCCATCACTCTTCCCCTCATGGAACAGCACAGCCCACGTGCAGACCACAGTCACACCTGGTGTCACCACAGCACTCAATGAGTGTGACACCACAGGTGCCATTCATGCAAAAGTTCTTTCATCCAATGAAATGTTTTATTGCAGTAATTAAGTAATTCAATATTAAATTCTCATCACCTAGTGAGGCCACAGCAATTAACTGGGTGTCAGAGCCTAAGCAAAACCTCACAGGGCTGTGATTTCACCTAAGAATTCACTTTCCTGGCAGCAGTTCATGGCACAGGGCAGAGCACAGAGATGCTCTCCAGTGTCTTTTCTGAGATTTATTTATAGGAAAAAACAGGATAATTTCTAAGCAGTGCAGTTGTTCTTACAATGATGAGCACTAACATGAGCTGTATCCTGGTAGGGCTCTGAAGTCTGAAGGGGTCTGTGAGTCTGTACTCTATGGGCTGCCTTTCATCATCAAGCCCACAAGCTGCTGGCAGCTGGACTGGGATGAACTGGAGACAAACCAGCACAGCTTCCATGCTTTGTGTCACAGTCTCCTGGTGAGTGTGTGAAAATGGCAGTGTGATGGGGAGAGATGGCCAGGGAAAGGAACTGTGAGTGCACACCTTGTAGCATCTGTCTGGCTGCACCAGGAAACATTTTAAAAGCTGCAACTTCATCTCATGGGCCAGAGTTGGGCTTGTAGATCCTTCCATCTGCTGGAAAGATGCTACAGCTCACCAGAGCTTAGGGAAGACCCTCAAACCTACCAGAAATGAGTGTTTGGAGGTGTGAAGTGCAAATGCCAGGGTTGGAGTTAGACTTGCAACTTTAACAGCAAAAATAATTAACCAAGGCTTGGACTGTGGAGAACTGGCTGTTACTGACAAGCTGCAAACCAGAACTGTGTGTTTTTCTAAGAACTGACTTGCTAAAAAACAAACCAAATGCCATACTGTCCTCAGCCCTGCTGCAGAATAGTTTCCCTTCCGTGATGTGTGAGTGTGCCTGCCCTGAGCCCACGCTGGCAGTGCTGAAGGAAGTGGCTGCTGCTGTTGTTCACACCTGGATTTTGCCCTTTAGAAAAGGAAGTGGATGCTCTTGGCCAGGCATGAGCCCCACAACACTGGACCAAACTGGAACGTGGTGGTGCACCCCTATTATGTCATCGTCCCCTCTGACTCGGCCACTCTCCTGGTGAAAGCAGTGGCCATCAGAGAGCTCCTGCTGCCATCAGCCTTCCCAGCCCTCCTGGCTGAGCACCCCGAGCGAGTCAGGGGCCCCATCGAGGTGAGTCACTCATTATCAGCTCTCCTTATCACCTCAGCAGATAAGGAGAGAAGGAAATGGCTGTGACAGTGTCTACTGACAGCTGGAGTGTGATGTTGCACTCCAGAAATCCTTCCCCAGCAGATAGCTTTCTCCATGGACAGCAAATACCTGTCCTTGGGAGCAATGTTGGTGTCTGTTGGGGGGAAGAGTCCTTGTGAAGCAGAATTGAGGGTGACAGTGCCCAGAAAGGGTGTTCCAGGTTGTTGGCTGATTCTGGACATGGCAAAGAGTAGGACTGCATCGTGCAAGGGAATGTTTAAATCCATTAAGATCTGTTTGGAGATGCCTCTTGTTCTATACACAGCTAAGAGTACTCCTTATGGGTTGCAGCACAGCCAAAAATCCCTCTACCTATCACAGCAGGGTAGGTGGTTTGGAGTGCCTACAACACTGTCCCTGAAAAAGAAACCAAAAAAACCACAAACATGCAAACCCTACAGCCTCCACCTGTCACATCCTGTAGCAAACTCAACTTCTTCCTTCCAAGCAGAGTGCCCTGAACAACTTGGAAGTGGAAGTTGCTTACAACCCCTTGCACCTGAAGAGCAACCTCTACAAATACCTGAAGAGCTCCTTGTACAAACCTCCACACCGGCAGCAGCCCCAGCCCTGGGAGCAGCGCCCGGAGCGGCACCAGCCCAGGCAGGTGAGTCCCTGTGTGTGAGCAGCCTGGATGGGGTCTGATGTCCCCTCCTGGCCAGATTCCAGCAGACTGTGCCTTCCTGGTCAGATTCCTGCAGGGGAACTGTGGGCAGCTCTCTGTGCCCAGCAAGATGAGGCACAGCCATCGCCTCCCCCCACAAAGGATTTGTGTTTTGTCCCTGTCTTGCAGCCTCAGAGCAGAGCCAAAGCTGCAGTGGCTCCCCTGCTGATGGCTCCCTCTCCCCTCCAAACGTTCAGACCACCAGCAGCAGCCAGGAGAGGCTCCTGTGAGGGCTCCCTGCTCCCCAAGGAGTACGAGGAGTTCCTGCAGTGAGCAGCAGGACCTGCCCCTGGGCAGCCACAGGTCCTGGCTCAGCAGCTGGCCGGATGTGGTCAGGCAAGACACCGAGCCTGGCCTTGGTCAGACAGGCACTTCCCATCGTTTGTTCCTCCTTGTTGTTGTTTCACGGTTGTGTTCGTCACCGAGCCAGTTCTGCAGGAAGTTTGCTGCTCAGGGACCCTCTGTCCAGAGATCCAGCTGTCCCCTGCAGCAGCAGCAGCACCACGTATTTCCTGTTCTTGCCAGCACACGTCACCAGCCTGCCTCAAATTTGGGTGACTGAGACTGGGCTAGCACAGGCCACAAATCACAGATTGCTGTCAGTGGGAGCACAAGAGCTGCAGGCAGGGCAGGGAGGAAATCAGGCAAGGCAGGCAGTCATGCTGAGCTGCCCTCACCCCACAGCAGCAGGTTCAGTGGGGTGGTTGAATAGCAATGAAACAGGGCTCTTGGATTTAATCTTAAAGCCTGGAGTTCTGCTCTCCCAGATGATTTGGTTGCTTCCAAAATTGGCCTCGCTGTCCAACCCCCCAGCTTGTGAAGGGGGTTGTAACAAATGCCAAGCCAGAGCAATTCCAGAGAATTCCTGCCCAGCTACCAGCCTGTTTTTCAGTGCAGGTGTAGGGTAGGTGTGAGCCAAGGGCAGCTTGACCAAGCCAAGGTGGGGTGATCTCACTGAGCCCCTGATGCCAAGCACCAGCAGAGTTTATGTTCCACTTACTTGGTTCTGAAAAGCTGTTCCAAAATAAAGTCATCCTCCATGGAGCTCACTCCCTGCCTGTGGTTTCTGACATGTCCAGCCCTGCTATCCCACCAGTGACCTGTGCTTCC
This sequence comes from Peucedramus taeniatus, assembly GCA_013400575.1. Lineage (NCBI taxonomy): Eukaryota > Metazoa > Chordata > Aves > Passeriformes > Fringillidae > Peucedramus > Peucedramus taeniatus. Next base: position 21,957 of record WBNO01030085.1, read on the forward strand.
TGGGAAGCAGCTGCAGGTGAGCAGGGGCATGAGGCAAGCACCCCAATCCCATCTCTTCTCCCTGGGATCCCAGCTATGACAGGCCCAAAGGCATGGGCTGGCTCTTCCAAATCCCTGGCATCTCATCAGGCAGCTGCTGGGGCAAGACATCAAGGGCAGGCACCATGGAAGAGAGGGCAGACACCCCTGCAGGCACAGGGATTGTTTGGTGCAGGAATGAACACACAAATGACCCAGCCTGGGGCCTGCAAACCAGTCAACAACATAAAAATTATAAAATCAGGTTTAGGGAGGGGGCAGCAGGGAGGCAACAAAGTTTTTGGAACCACCCCAGCCTCCCTCAGATTTCCCAAGACCCATTAGACTTTTCCCCTTCTCCTGCAGCAAAACCCTGGTGGAGAGGAGGGCCCAGCAGAGGGGAACAGCACAAATTGGTCCTGGCCACAGCTGAGCTGTGTTTTTACAGGACTGAAGTTTCCCCCTGCAACCTGGGCACCAGATAAATGCCCAGAGTTCATCACTTTATCACCATGTCACCAGCCTGGGGACCTGAACCTGCAGACTTCCCCAACAGTTTGGCTGAGCTGGGGCTGCAGAAGTTGTGCTTAGCCCTCTGCACAGGTGCTGTCACCTGCCTGTTCTGTCAGTACCAACAGGCTGCCAAACCTGCAGAAGTCACCAGCAGCCCCATCCAGACGTGGGGACAGCCAATGCCAGCATGCCTGGTGTGGTCCCACACAGAAAGGACAACCTGTTTTTCCCCTGGGTAGGCTTCTGGCCATGCAGCAATGCCACAATCCCACACAGCAGGCATCACAGATTTGGCCATTAAACTCAATGGGATCCAGACTGGGCCCTTCCAGGCCTTCCAAAGAAGCTGGGAGCAGGAGGGAATTCAGCAGTGGGATCAGGCTGGAGAAGGAGAGATCCTGTGATTCACCAGCAGCCACTGAGCTGCAGCAGAGCTGGCGCCTGTCCCTGCCCAGCCTTATGCCTGGAGGCCATCACAGATCTGAGCCTGACTCTCATTTCCCTTAATCCCCTGGCATCAGGGCATCCAGCCACAGCTCAGCCTGGCAGGCACTTTTCTCTGAGGCTCCCTCTTAGCTCAGTAGCTCTGGCACAGACACAAACGTGCACCTGCACCTCCCCATCCATGCCACAGGCAAACATGTCGTTCTGAGACATACAGACTTTAATATTAAAATAACTTTATATAAAAATACTCTTAGAGACTGATGGCAAGCAGCCTTCCACACAACACAAAAGGCACCAGAGCCCTGCAGCCTGGTCAGACAGGAAGCCAGAGCAGAGCCAGAGCAGCAGGTACAGGAAAATACCAACCCTCCTGCAGATCAGAAGGCACAGTGGAGCCAGCTCCAGAGCTGGAGAATCACACTGGGGCTTGCACCAGCCACAGCTCCTATTGTTCCCCTCCAGGAAAACACAACCCCTCAGCACTGGTGAGAAAAGGGGCTCTGCCTGAGCCCAAACAGCCCCAAGTCACTCTAGGGAGGAGAAGCCCAGCTGGCACTGGGATGCCCAGTCCCTGCTGGGATACAGACACAGAGCAGCAGCAGCTTATATCTCCCCTAAATCCTCATAGAGAGGTGACAAGCTGTATTCATCCACACACTGCTCCTTCTTCTGCAGCTGCTGGGGCTTCACCACCTGGCTGTACAGCACCTCCACGTTGTTGTTGTTGCTGCTGTTGAGGCTGGGTTTGGTGAGCACCTTCTCAGGGGCCGCGCTGCCCCATCGCCTGCCAGGCTCCTCCACCCTTTCTGCCCCTTTGGGGATAAAGGCTGCCTGAGGCTTGGGGGCTGGCACCGGCTTGGGGTTCTTGGCCTTGGCCGGGAAGGTGGGTACCGAGTAATCGTCAGTGCTGGGGTTGTAGGGGTACTCATAGCCACCCTTGCCATCGTGGCCCTGCGTGCGCCAGGCCTCGCTCGTGGGCCGCGCCTCGTCGTAGATGTAGGTGAAGGGGTGCAGCGAGCGGGGAGCGCGGCCCTCGGGCTCGTCGTAGATGTGCTCCTTGCGCCCAGGGAGAGCCTGGCCACGACCCTCGGCCCGGCCCTGCCCCTCGGCCCGGACCTGCTCGTACGGGCCCGAGTACGGCGGCACCGGCAGCCGCGCCTTCGGCTCCTCCACGGCCCCGCCGGGCGCCTTGGCCACGCTCACGGCCTTGCTGTCCACAGGGTCCGAGTAGAGCGGGTCCGGCCACGGCTGCAGGCCCTTCACCGAGTCCAGGGGCTCCGAGTACACGCTGGACAGGTCCTCAGCTGGCGGCACAGCACGGAGCACCTTGGGCAGAGGGGAGCGTGGAGGGGTGCTGGACACCGTGGGCTTGGCCGGTGGCACGGGCAGCTCTGGCAGAGTCCGGTTCTTCAGCAGAGATGTGCCATCTCTCTCCTCTGCTGCTGCTGCTGCACCAGCCCTGGGTGCCAGCCCCGCTTTGGGTGCCGGGGTGTCATCCCCCCCCTCGGCGGGCAGCTCCAGGCTGAGGTTGTCAGCCAGGGCCTGGCGGATCTGCGCCATGCCGGGGCTGTCGGCTTCCAGCGAGTCGCAGCTCTGCCGGTTCTCCTCCACCTGAGCCTTCTGCTCCTGGATGGAGGCTTCCACCAGCCGGAAGATCTCGTTGCCCTGCTTGGTCTCAAAGGTGAAGTTTCCAGGTCCTGAGTCACAGCGCCTGCCAGCCTCGAAGGAGAACATCACCTGAAGGGGAAGCAGAAGGGTCACGTCCTGCTCAGCACCCAGCGCGTTGTGCGGGCTGTGCTTCCCACCAAAGGGCGTGTGGCTGCAGCACTGATCCTGCACATCCTGCAGGAGACACTGCCCTGAAATCCTGCTCCTTCCACTGCCACAGCAAAAGCCACCCTGTGCCCAGCAGCTGGGCAGGGAAAGGCCACACTACTGTGGAAAAAGCTGTAGAACTGGAGCATTGCCCTGAGGGGACATCACTGCGAGGGCCCCAGAGAGCTGCAGCTCCTGCTGGAGCCGTGCTGCCTGACGTGAGCAATTCCAGCAGTTTCTACCACTGGCACCAGATAGTCTAGGAAACAACACTGAGGAATGAGTAGAATGAGAAGGTGACAGTTCAGCAGGGGAAACTAGTATGGAATCTTAGGCAAGAAGGGAGTGATCTGGAAACAAGAGATACAAGAGGAAGAACACGGCTTTCCACAGGAGAAAGCTCAGCAGCAGCAGCTCAGTTACCAAGAGCAAGCAAAGCCTTGACCTACCAGCATTAATCATGGTAAAAGATCCTCTAAAGAGAAGTCTTGCACCAGGGCTGTGCTTCCTCTGGCCTGAACACACTCTGGTGAGCAGGTTCCCACCAGCTGACACCCACACCCTTCCTGAACCTCATTCCCTTAAACAGGGGGGGATTTTCTGCCTCTCTCACAGGCAGCAGCAGCCCCTGTGGTTGCTACAAAAGTCTCTGGGGACAAACTGCTTTTTATGGGTCAGTGCTGCTGAACAGAAGCACAATCAGCCCCTCTCTGCTCAGGTCACTGTGGGTGCAGCTCCCCACACTCTGCAACTCTCCTCCTGTCCCCAGCACAGACTCTGCAGATGAGCTGGATATCCCCACAAGGGCAGCTCAGTTTCTGCCTCTGCTTTGGGAATGTGCCACAGAAAGCACCATAAGCAGAGTGTGGCCAACATGGTCCCTGTTATAAACAGCTGCAGGACACCACTAAACAGCCCCAGGACACCACTTCCTCCCTGTCCAGCATGGCCCAGATCCCTTGCACTCAGGGTAGCAGCAAGGCAGACTGGGGACTCACTGCAGGAGGACTCTGGAGAGGGGCAGACCTTCAAAGGTCAGTGAGAAGAGGAGCAGTTCACCCCACAGAATGAACAAGTCCATAGAAACTGGTGTCTCAAAGCCCCTCTGCTCTGGCCACCATCCTTAGGAGGGAGAGACTGAACCCAGGGCAGAATCAGGAGCCAAGGTTCCTGGAGCCTGGGGAGAGCGTGTGTGCAGCACTGAGGGATGTCCCTGCTCGTGGCACAAGCTGGGGAGTGCTGGGATGGACAAAGAGAGCAGCAGAGGCAATGGCCTCAGTGAAAGTGGGACAACCACAGAGGGGATGAGTGTCCCACCAGCCCCATGGTGACACAGGCAGGAACTGAGGACAGTCAAGGCCACCAGGGGCTGCAGCAATCCTGGCACTTGGCAGGGCTGGCTGCAGGACATCAGCTCAGCCTTCCACAAGGGAACAGCTACAGGGGAGTGTTATTTTGATTTTTAAAAAAGTTTTTTAAAGCCTTCAGATATTTATATTTTTGTATAGATTTTTTAATAAACTTTATGTAAATAACTTATTGTTTTCATTCTTTTACGGGGGACGAGCAACCTAATAGACTGTTGGGTTGCCCAGTGACATTGAGGAGGTGGCACTGCCACCCTCCAATGACACAGGCATTTCAGGAAGATATAAAAACGGAGTCAGATTTTTTAATAAACAAGTTTTTCTTTGCCTTGAAAAGAACTGCCCCACATCATTTATATTATATCCCACAGTGACAGGGGAGCACCTGCAGCACTCGGGGCCCCCGTTCCCCACCTTGTCCCGGCCGTATCTCCGGAGCAGCCGGTAGGGCCACACGAAGAGGATCCTGTCTGTCCGTGGGTCCTTGAGGACGAGGCTGTCCCGCTCAGCCTTGAGCACGTAGGAGCCGCGCAGCTCGCAGCGCTCAGCGGCCTCCGTCCGCTGCACCGTCACCCAGAAAGCGTTCACTGCGGGGACAGGGCAGCTCAGAGCAGGGGACACCCAGCCCCACTGCGGGGACAGGGCAGCTCAGAGCAGGGGACACCCAGCCCCACTGCGGGGACAGGGCAGCTCAGAGCAGGGGACACCCAGCCCCACTGCGGGGACAGGGCAGCTCAGAGCAGGGGACACCCAGCCCCACTGCGGGGACAGGGCAGCTCAGAGCAGGGGACACCCAGCCCCACTGCGGGGACAGGGCAGCTCAGAGCAGGGGACACCCAGCCCCACTGCGGGGACAGGGCAGCTCAGAGCAGGGGACACCCAGCCCCACTGCGGGGACAGGGCAGCTCAGAGCAGGGGACACCCAGCCCCACTGCGGGGACAGGGCAGCTCAGGGCCACCCAAACTCACTGCGGGGACAGGGCAGCTCAGAGCAGGGGACACCCAGCCCCACTGCGGGGACAGGACAGCTCAGAGCAGGGGACACCCAGTCCCACTGCGGGGACAGGGACAGCCAGCCCCACTGCAGGGACAGGGCTGCTGAGGGCAGAGCAGGGGCACACAGGCAATGCCCATCCTGGGCAGCAGCAGGACAAGGCTCTGTGGAAGGTGGCCCCAAGTCCGGGCAGCAGCAGGTCCCACCTTCATCCCTGGAGTAGTAGATGGAGTTCACGGCCATCTCCAGGGCTGGAGCCTCCCCGCTGCCCTCTCGGCCATACTGTGACACCACGCCATCGCTGGGGCCATTTCCCTGGCGAAGGAGAGCAGATCAGACCCAGAGTTCTCTTCCCACATCAGCCCCCTTGCATGGCCTGGACGCTGCTGCCCTCCCTGGCCCTACACAGCCTGCTTGTCCTGCCCCCTGCCCACCCCAGAGCTACAGAAACCCCTGAGCCCACAGGGACACGGATCCACAGGGCCAGGCAGCACAGCGGGGACTTCCCTGAGCCCCTGGCAGCACCCTGTCCCAACTGGGCTCTGCACTGACAGGCTGCAGGGCAGCACAACCCCCAAAGCATGGCACGACCCAAACACACCCTCCTGGCCATGCCAGCACAAGCAGGGGGGGCTGATGGCCTGGTGACACGGGGGTCTGTGTCCTGCCCTGCCCAGGACGAGGGGGAGCCTGCAGAGGGGAAGCGAGCACTTCTATTTTAGCACATGCAGAACTGAAAATGCAACACACACGCTGTCAGTGACCGTGTCGCAGCAGCAGGGCCCCCAAAGGGCCTGGGACAGGACACAAACCCTTGGTGCTTTCACAGATCCTCCTGCAGAAAAGCCCCTCACAAATTACAGGCTCCCTGAGCTCTGTGCAGCTGGCACAAGGGAGGCTCAGTGTGTGGAGCTGTTCCTTGGGGCTGCAGCAGAGGGTACATCTTGCAAGTGCCACAGTTTCAGTTTAAAAACCACACACATGAGCTTCTTAACAAGAAGCCCAAACAATGCAAAAAAAGGGGCAATCCAGCCCTTGTGTCTGGGGGTCCTAAAACCTCATGTCCTGAGAGCTGATAGCAGCAGCTCCTCCTCAGCTAAAGCATCCAAGGCAGCAGGGCTCCAGCCTGGGACTGGAAAGCCAAGGGCCACCAAACCTGCCAGAGCCTCTAAGGCTCCATTTGACTGCACCTCTCCTCATCTTCAAAAGGAAAAAAAAAAAAAAATCTGTTCTGAACTCCAAATGATCTCTGGCCCCAGCTCCCAAGCTGCTGGACCCTGCACACCCTCTGGGCAGGAACATGACACAAAATCACATTCTCCATGCAGATGATCAGCAATGCCAGCTGAGAATCTCCAGCTCTGTGCAAAGAGGCCACGTGCAGCTCTTGTGCCTCCTGCTCCAGGTCAGGCCTTTTTAAAACACATGCCAGCCTTGCAGCCTTTTGCTCACAACCTCCTAAACTTTCAGCTCGCTTCTGGACCTCAGGCACACAAATGATGGCTCCCATGTGAGGGATGGGAGCTCCAAGCAGGTGCTCCAGGCCTGGCCACCACCCTGCCCCACTCTGAGGGCGTGTTGTGTCCCCAGCTCAGCCCCAAAAGCCACTTTCAGGGCAAAGGCTGCGACCCTGACTGCACCAGGAGACACAGAGTCACTTCCACCAGTGCCTCCTCACCCCGCCAACCCTGGCATTTTCTGCACAGACACACCTGGCCTGCCAGGAGACAGCAGGGAGGGACAAAGGTAAATCCCACTCAGGGGACATCCTGGGATCACCAGCTGTGCACCCAGTCCTCCTGCCAGGCAGCCCTGCCCAGCACTGCACGCCTGGAATCAGCTGGAGCCCAACCCAGGGCTCTGCAAACACCAGCCAGGAGGGAGAGCTGGAGCTGGGCAGGCGTGGGCTGCTGTCCCAGAGGGCACAGAAAGCCACACAGCCAGGGCACCACTGCCCAAACAGCCCTGGCTGGTCGCACTGGCTGAGCAGCAGCTCCAGGGGCTGCAGAGGACGGGGCTGGAAGCTGTTCCAGAAGCCCAGAAGAGATGGGATGCTCACAGGTCACTCAGCCAGGAGTGAGCCCCGAGGCTGGCAAAGGGGTTCCAGGTGCTGGAACCTGACGGGTCCCGCAACGCTCTCGAGGCTCCGCTTCCGCCGCTGCTGTGGCAGGAAAGGCAGCAATGGTCGGGCCAAGAGGAAACGCTCCTCGGCCATCAGCTGGCCTCCCGCCAGCTCTCTGCAGGGCCCAGCACGGGCTCTGCACCGGGTCCGACTTGAAATTTGGAGCCACAACCTCGAATTACTGACAGCACGCTGAGGAGTCCCGCAAACCACAGCAGGAGCCATCGAGAGGGCACCGGAGTGCCAGGGCCGGGCGCTGTAAACCTGGGACCACTGGTGCTGCCTTAGGATGTCCTTTCCTGAGCTGCCAGGTGCGAAGGGGTCACCCCCGCACATTGATGCCCTTGTCCCGTCCTGTCCCCTCCTCTGCCGGCTCCCCGCACCCCCCGCCCAGCCCGGGGCTCACCGGGAAGGCGATCTGGCACAACTTCGCCACCCACTCCTCGCTCTGCTGCTTCTCGGCCGCGAAGAGGAAGCTGCGGTCGCGGGTCTCCAGGCGGAAGGTGGCGGTGCCGGCGCGGGGGCCGCCCTCGCCCACCGGGGCCACGCTGGTGCAGTCGCTGAGCCGCACCACGGTGCGGGCGAG